>NW_004624941.1:340310-377796 GCF_000247695.1 Heterocephalus glaber | reverse complement strand
CTGTTATCTGAGTAATTATTTCTGATTTCATTTTTCCCAGATCCTCTTTTGTTGCCAGTTCAGAGAGTCCAGGTGGTTGAATATCAGATTGTTCCATCTCATTGCCCTTTGGGGTTGATGTAGGTGATCCAGAAGTCTGTTTTTGAGGCTTGTTTACGTGTCTTCTCATTTCCACGGGTGAGGGGGTGGGTGTGCTTCTGGCACCCTCGCACCTCACCTCCTCTGCCCTAGGAGCCTGGGATGGCGGCCGGAGAGCTTCCTTCCGGGTGCTGGGACTGACTCACCTTCTCTGCCCTAAGAGCCTGGGATTAGGTCTGATAGATTTTAGAAGAATAGATCTTTGATTCCCTTTTGAAATTTATTGGTTGTTCTTACTTTTCTTGAATTAATTCTGAGTAATTTATATTTGTATAGAAAAAATTAATTTTGTCTTTTTGAATTTACTGACATGTTACAAATTGTCTTTTATAAATTTTTATCTTATTTTAATCTGACTTTATATTTTCCTGTCCATCCCTGACTTTGTGGTCTTCTCTCCCATTATTTTTGGTGTTGGTTGAATTATATGATCTATATAATTTCTTTCTTGTGACATATTTTATGACAACTTAAAATATTCAGTGATACTTTGCCATAAAGAAGGATAAATGAGCCATTTGTAGGAAAATGGATCCACCTTGAGACTATAATTTTATATGAAATAAATCAGACAAACAAGCTTACTTATTGCATGGTTTCTCTTATGTGAATAACCCAAAATATAAATAAAGAGCAAAATAAAAGATAGATAATAGAAAACAATGGTGAAAATGGGAAGGAGGATAGGGGGAAAATGCAGCCAGATAGGAGGGCAGAGAAAGGAGACATAAAAATTATTAAGATGTTGTCTTAGTTACTTTGCTCTCATAGCTGAGACAGATACCCGATACCCAAAGTTACAGGGGTAAAGGTCTATTTGACTCACAGTTCATAGAGATTTCAGTCCATAATTGGCTGGCTTCAAGGCAGAGTGGCAGAGGGGCAACAGTTCATGGTGGCAGATGACAACAAAAGCAACAAGAGACCTTAACAATGTCTTTAGGCCTGGCCCCTTTTATCTTATTCAGACTACTTAAGGAGGGTAGCACTCATGCTCTTAATCCTAGTGCCTCAGGCCGAGCCCCACCATGAATCAATCACACACCCTAGATTCAGCCACCTCTGAAAAAGCAGGAGGCTTTGGAGGGACATCTGAACACAAGCCATAACAGATGTGTTATGGACACATATCAACTCCTCACAATGAATGTAACATAACATACTGGAAACATGTACACCAGAAATAGTCAATAAACATTTTTTATCATAGTCAATGAATAAAGAATATATATATTCTGTATTTTTGTGTACAAAGAACAGAAGTACTCTTGAAAACTTAGCTGTACATTAGTATTTTCTATATCTTTGCTTTGTACTGCCAGACAGTGGGGTGTATTGATTAAGAGCACACACCCTGGAGTCATCCTGCCTATATTTAAATCTCAACTCTACCTGTTGCTAGTTACTACCTGTGGGACCTCTAGTAAGAATTTTAAAACCCTCTATAAAATAGGGTTAATAATAGGGCTAATAATAGTATTCACTTCACAGAACTGGGGTGGAGGCAGCTGAGTTAATGCATGTAAAATGTTTGATGTAGAGTTTGCTAGGGAGGAAGATATATATAAGCTGTGTTTGTTTCCAGATCTATTAGTGTTCAAATTAAACTGTTAAACAGGATGCTTGAAAATTTTTTCAGCACAAATGTATTTAATCAGGCTACATGACCGGATCTGCTTTCTTTCATGTGCTGGAGATTCAGGTGGAAACAAAACAGACACATTGGCTTTGCAGAAGGACCTTCCAAAGATTTGTCAGAATCTCCTTGGTGATGGGAGTGTGTGTGTGTGTGTGTGTGTGTGTGTGTGTGTGTGTGTGTGTCTATCAATGTCCTGCTATCCCATACCATCATCTCGTACTGGAGTGTAGAAAGTGAAGGCCTTTTGCAGCCCATTCCAAGTTACCTTGGTGGGTGTCTCAGCTGATTCCTCCATGATGTACCTAACATGCTGGACTCACATGATTAGCAACAACAATAATAATATTTTTAAAGAAGAGCTAATAATAGCAGGAAAAAATTTTAACACTGTCATCAGTGCCCTTCAGCCAAGACCCCCAAGAACACAACAGTTGTTGACAGAGTTGCTGTACCATTTGCTGTACTGAAGGAGGACACTCACTGGGAACTGCAGGGCCTCTCAGGAAGAGGGTGTTAGAAACATGTGGCGGAATCTGAGCCGTCTTGGAAGATTCCAGGATGCACAGGCATTTGGATCAAGAAAGAATTCCATCACATGGTACTCAGACACCAAAAAGAAAATTATGAAGTGACCCTTGATGCCATGGTCCCCTTTGTAGTGTTTCATGTCAGTGCAAGAGTTTATTACCATTCTTTAGAAGTTTGTCTGCAGAGGGTATACTTTTAGTCAGTTCTTGTCTGGAGGGAAGAGAAAGACAGACTCAGGTGAGCACCCAGCTCCTTGGAGCTGTTAGCAAGGAGCCTCTGGAGTCTTTTGGAGCCTGGGAGCCCAAGATATGGAGGGAGGGGTGCTTTCCTGGGGGAGAGGAGCTTTCCTCAAGTCAAACAGCAGATCAGCATGGCATAGGGCTGCCAGCCTCAGGGATTCACATGTTCCATGGGATATGCTCCAGACTATTACAAATATTAAAATAACATTTACTGGATTTTTTTCCCAAGTGTGTTACAGATATACACTAGAAAACAGAGTAGGTATAGACTTCTTCAAGGCCTTCTAGTCCACATTTTAATCCACAAATTAATTTCTTTCAAATATTTTTATTGCACAGTTAAGTCAGCCCACAATTCTGCAAGCACAGGAAACTTCAACTTAAACAGAATGGCTTTTTTTCTTTCCTTTTCTTTTTAAAAATTCTGGTATGACCATTTAACCAGAGATCTACCTTCACAGCACATTTTTAAGTGAATAATACAGTATTGCTAACTACAGGCACACTGATTTAGCACGTCTCTAGAGAGGGATTTGTTTTCCACACAGAAAAGTCTGGAGGTGTGTGTGAGTCAGGATGGCTTAGTGGCTCAAGGCTTCCAGGACCAGCAAGGATGATCCTGGCCTTCCTCTTGCATGTGCCCAAGGCTGCCTACAGCTTCACATAACATCCACCTCCAGATGGGAAGAGGGAAGGGGTAGAGCCACATGTCCAGCCAACTGCTCCTCATGCCTTCTCATTTGAAAGGGTCATATTCAAGGAATATGGAAAGCAAGATTGTTATGATTGTTGAAACCAAGGAATGAGTCCTTTCCTTCATATTGGAACCTTATATTTCTTGCTGAACTTATTCCTTGATATTTTGTTTTTCTCTACTGTAAATGATGCCTTTTCTTCTATTTTCTAATAATACAATTGAAATATAAGACAATTATCGATTTCTATATACTTTTATAATTCATTGATTAACTGGTATCTTAATATTTCAATTGACTCAGTGATCTAGGTATACAAGCTTGCGATCTGCAAATAATTATTTTTCCTCTGTGCTACATGTGTATTTTCACATTTAATTTCTTAACCAGTAGCATTGCTTAGCACTTTGAAAGAGACATTTTTTAAATGGTAATAGAAGTCTCTTCTTCATTTCTGATTTTACTAAGAAAATAGAACAGACAGATGGTCTGATATTGCTGTCATGGACAGAAGAACACTCTACAATACATTGGTAGTGATTGGGATCCTCTGAGGTGCTCTGTAAGATCCCTAAATGATGAAGCAGCCTTAGGTGTAAAGCCAGATGCTCTCAAAACAGGCATAAAAGTCATATCATGAGTTAGAATCTGGTACCACACATGATCACTCAGGGTCCCAAAGTAAAAGATGACATTTTTAATCAAACAGTATTTTTCTTTCTGATCATCATGACACTATACTATAATCTCCTCATCATTGGGAATGAAGTTGAACTCTCTTCTTCCCAGCTTTGCATTTGGGAATGAGCAGCAGGAGAATCACGGAACACAGCTCTCTGAGGAGAGAGACCTCTCTGACACCCTGAACACCTGTGACACCAGGCTGCAAAAAGCAGTGGCATGGGTATTAAAGGGTACCGTGAGAACTCGTGGGTGTATATGTCAACTACTAATACATGTAAGCAGGAGTATGAATTTGCAAAGGCAAATTGTTTTTTCATGTTTTAGACATGGCAAATCAGGGTGGACAGAAGATGAAATTTCTTTTTATCTGTGCACCTGCCTAACCAGCTCCTTGGGAGCAAGGACTGTCTTTTATGCATTATGACTAGAACTCCCCACAGTCTGGGCACCACGAGGGTACTTAGTGTGTTGGATGGCTATGTGCATGCTGCAGATGCCATGGCTCTGATGAGAGATGAAGGATGTGATCTCAGAGAACTCTGGCCAGATGTGCAGCCCGTTTTCCAGAACACTGGAAAGGAAAGTTTATAGAATTTCTTCTCAGAAGTAAAAGTATCTAAAAGTGGCTCACAGTCTTCTGGCCTTTGGTTCTTACAACTGTCCAGGCAGTTTT
The DNA here is from genome assembly GCF_000247695.1 of Heterocephalus glaber. The sequence goes on along the minus strand of NW_004624941.1, from coordinate 373,197 downwards.
CTCATGCCCAGACTCCCTAACAGTTGGCTCTAAAAAGACCTTTTAGTAACTTGGGCCTTGAAGTCCCCAGAGTCTGATAGTCTGCTTCTCCTTGACTACACTCATCACAAACCTCTGGCATCAACCCTGGACACCTCAGTGTGAATTTGGGAATTTCTGCACAGTGTGCACATACACACAAGTGTGACTGTATACACACTCTCATTGAACATATATAAAAGTTCACACTTTACTGATACAAAAGCCTTGTGGTGCACTACTTACAAATAATAAAATATACAATAGTGTGTTTATAAATTCCATCTAATCAATTTATCCTCACGGAATGGTTCCATTGATTTTTGGAGGAACTCTTGGATTCCTTATGAAGCACTTCAGCCATAATTTGACAAATTGATCTGCATCCCAACTGTAACAGACTCACACTCATCACATCAGACATGCGACCTTGTGTTAAGCTCCTTCTCCTTCTCATACAAATTACATTCATTAAACTAAAACCTGCATTAATTTTAACACTTTATTAACATTTTGTTTATTACTTACTTTCCAAAGTATAGAAAATCCGTAAGATAATAAGTCAAGCCCTGGCTTGCTGCATTCTGTGTTTTAGATTCATCTAGCAGGGATGATTTTCAGCTATCAAGGGAATATCACTGAAGGCAGAGTTGGGGAGAGCTGTAAACCATTACCTAGTATTTGCACCATTCAGATACAACAGACCTACAGCCTACGTGTAATAGTAAAATGTATTAAATACAAGAAGGGATGAATTGTGAGTATTAAATGAGTCTCTTTTTAGAAGCCTTTATTTAATTGTAAGTTTACATGACAATTTAAGATAATGGCTGTGTTTTGACAATAGGCTGGCACAGTTTCAGAAAATGTAATTATCAGTTCTCACAAGCTATTAGGAGTCAGTTCCAACATACTGCTGTCCAACATCCCCGACATCACAGGAAGGCTGGGCTCGAAGAACCTTAGCAACAACTTGGTATGATTCACGTTTCTTATGGATGGAGAAACTTCAGCCTCAGGCTTGGGGAAGATTGTGTGCCCAGAGTTCAATGACGATAGAAAGCCTGGTGTTCTGCACAGCTCTGGACAGCAGGTTCAGTGTCCCCTGCTCTGGGCCTTGCTCCTTCTTGTGTGGCCTCATAGGACTTGGGAGATTGTGGAAATGCAGAATCTCAGGTCCCACCCAGACCTTCAAGGTCAAGAGAACAACACCTCCAAGTGATTCTTATACATATCAAAGTTTGAACTTTAAAGCAATAGTTCTGAAGCAGGTTATCCATCAGAAGCAGCTTTCTTGGGTGTTATGTGGGTTTGAACAAGGGCCTTTGCTCTGAGCTACTCCTCAGCCCTTTAAAAAAATTTTAAATTGTTTCCATTTTGAGACAGGGTCTCACTAACCCACTAAGTTGGCCAGGCTAGGCTCAAATTTGTTCTCCCAAAGTGCTGGGATTACAGGTGTGTGTCACCAAGCCCAGCTACTAGTATAAAAATCCCCCATACTGGGTCCCACCCTCTGAAATTGCCAAGCCCGAGCATAGGTGCTTTTCAAAGGTCCCCATATGATTTTTTTGTAGCCTGGACTGCATTTTCTCTATGATTCCCAAAGCTGCTGAGGCTGGCTTTTCCAGAGAAGCAGTATAAGATGACCATACCTGAGAGTTGTCCAGTGACTGTGGTCTGGGTGGTGGCTGGAACTCTATGGGAAAGCTTCCTGGAGCAGAGTCTCAAGGCCTGGACATGCCCATAACTTTCAGAAGCCCCATTTCCTCCGGAGAAGCAGGGATAGGATTCTTCAACACCTCCTCATCAGCACCCTGTGCCCCTGGGAATCGAGCAAGGGGGAGGTCGCAGAGGCAGCAAGCAGACAGCAGTCTCCTTCTGCCAAACTTCCGCTGCTGTCTCTGTGCTGACCTCTCTCTCTTCACTCTAAAGAGGCCCCATTGTGAGTGTCATTTCCACATAAATTCAACACTATCTCAATTGCTATCTTCCCATCCTCTTCTAAAGACTCATAAGGAAATGGGTTTATCTTTTAGATTTAAAGCACTTTATAAAATTACTCACCAAGTATTTCAGCAAAAACAAATGTCCCTAAATACCTGCCCCATGCAGTAGAAGTCATGATCACCCGCATTCCTCTGAAATGCCGAAAATAGAGTCTGGGCTCTGGACTCCCTCCTCAGAGTATGCTTGTTTAGCTAACCTAGTTAGAAGCTGTGAGCTTATGCTTTCGGGTCCTGTGAGAGCCTTGCATCTTTAAAATAATCTTGTCTGAAAAACCCTCTCTTCTCCCAAGGGAGGCTTGGGATATTCAAATCTCCAAGTACTGGGAACCAGGCACTGGCCTGCTGTGGAGATGCAGCCTCGTGCATAGCACCCTGGGAGGGCGCCAAGTAGACATGGGCCAGGGCAGCGTCTGCGAGGAAGTTCTGGAGACTCTGCCCTGATACATCCACTGGGCTGCATTTCTCTGTAGCTGGTATCAGCAGGATGGTCCCACCGCACCAGTGTTCTACAAGGAAGAACGAGGGATTGTCCCTTCCCTGAACTTTCTGCCACTCCCTTTAGAGCAATAGATGTGGAGGGCAAGTCCCGTATTTTAGTCCGTTTCATGCCATGACCTCACAAGTCCATCATCAGCATGTTGAGGGGCAGCCATGCTCAGCTTATTGCAATTTGCCAGGAACTCTACCCTTTAAGCACTGAAGAGCCTAACGCTGAGAACCCCCATGTTCCTGCGAAAACCAGAACACTGATCACCATGGTGGCAGCACAGAGTTCCCTCCCTTAAAACCTGGAGGGAGTGCATCCCCTGAGCTACTATGATGGAATTTTATAAAATTTAAAATTAAAAACAAAACAGAGTTCATGTGTGTGAGTCAGATGGGCACAGTTATTTGCCAACCCCAGTGGAATGGTGGGCAGCAGAGGGAGGCCCAGGTGCTGGTTCAGGTCCAAGCCAGAGCTACAGTAGGGACCTCTAACCAAGGCAACCCGCCTCCTGAGTGCTGGGAGATGATGCTGGGGCAGAGGACAGCAGATGAGAGTGGCATGGAGGAGCAGGGGAGAGGCCCACACTTGGTTGCCACTGACAGTGTCGCAGCTTTGTGCTCTTGCTTCCTCGGCTAGGCTTATTGTGCATGGACACAGACAGCCAGGCTGCTACTGGCAGGCACAGGGACTCTCTGAAGAGCTAAGGGGAAAGGAAACTGTTAAAGCATGATTTTCTTTACTGAGGAAGTAGTACACTTACAGTGCAGAAAATAGGAAAAGTGCACAAAATATAGAAAGTAAAAAAATTACACAAAACTATCACCCTAACAAACCATTTTACACATTGCTGTCTTGCCCACCCCCAAAAGCCAGAGCTTCACATGGGCCATTCTCAGAACAGGTATGCTTTTAAAAAATTGCTCTCCAAAAGTAATCAAAAGCAATTGGCATTTTCACTGGAGAGTCCCAATGAAAAGTGAAGGGGATCCAATTTATAACACATGAAAAGACTAAAAGCATTTCCCATCTGCATTCTCAGTGCCTTGGGCCTTGCAGATTCCTCAAAGTGCCTCCACTCCTCCCTCTCCACCATTGCCCCAAACACTGCCCCAGACCTCAGACCTCAGGGGATGTTGCTCTCCCTCCCTCCCTTTACAAAGCTTCTTTTCTTCTAAAATATGAGAGCTCTGCTCTCACTCCAGAGCTCTTGCCTCAACTCTTTGGTTCATCATTTCTTTCTGTACTCCACAGTTCCTCCTAGGGCTTCTTCCCTGTCACACATATTCCTCTCCTAGAACCTGGGTATACAGGAGGAGTCCCCCAACCCAGAACAACTGATGACAAAATGAATATCCTTTGATAAGGAAGGGAATGAAAAGATACTGCAATTGCCCACAATCTAACATCTGTCAAGAAAAACAATCTATAAACACTTTATATGCATTTTGATTTACAAAATTGAGATTATACTGAAGATGCAACTCTTTCTATTGTGATCTGTGAACTTTACATTATATTCTTCCATCCATCCATTCATCATCCATCCACTTGCTTTTTTTAACAAATATTTATACATTTCATCCTACCCAAAAGGCCAAGAAGTGTAGCAGCAAATATTTATTGTGGCTTAGTATGTGCCAGGGAATTAGCAATGGACAAATACACCCAAAGCAGTGCCCTTACAAAGCCTAATTAAGTGCAAAGACCTGGACGGTGTTATGGGAAGGAGGAAGGAATATATATACATTAATCATGTCAGGAGGTAATGAATGAATACCCTGTGTTATTCTTAAACAACCTGAAAGTGGTCAGGAGCTCTGGGCAGAAGGCTGGTTGTTTCTCAGTGAGGTGAAGCATGGATGAAGCCAGGAGGAAAAGCCTGAGGTCTGGAGGACGAGGCTGCCCCACAGTCTGGCCCCGGCAGAAGAAAGCCCAAGGACTGGATAGGTTCAGCATTTTCCAGGAAGAGCAAGCAGCCAGCATAGCCAGAGCTGGGTGTGGGGAGAGAGAAGTCAAGTGGTGCCTGAGCCCTGGGTGGTAGGAGCGGCCCTGAGCTGACATGGGGAATCAGCAGAGAACAGATGAGGCAGCAAGGTTTGATTTTAGACATGTTAAAGGAGAGATTTCTTAGCCATCCAGGTAGAGAAGTAGGGGCTATAGTTGAGAAAAATGTTCTCCTATGTCATTAAATATTTGAAAAAAATGTTTTAAATTTTAAAAGCATAAAAGGGAACACAATGAAAATTAAGTTTATTTCCTTTTCTTCTACCCACTCAACCATTTTTCTTGCCTGAATGCATCCTCTTTACAAGATTTCTTATACCCTTCCAAAAACAGGAGGTACATTTTATAGGTACACATTTCCTTTTATTCTCCCTGACATTTTAGCACAATGTGAACACAATCTTCCACATACATTTATCACTTAGCCAGGTATACTTCAATAGTCCCCTGTGAATAAGAATAAAGCACTGACGTTATTTAGAAAGTTACAGTATTTCCATAATTTCCAGTTTATGAATATGGATACAATATACATAATACTTTTCACAAGCCCATTTAATAGACATTTAAGTTGCTATTATAAAGCACTATTGAAACATACTATGACTTTTATATATCTCATTAAAATATGCAATTATATTTATAAAATAAGTATTTTAAAATGGATATTTGTTAAGTCAAAGAATATGTGAATTTTTACTTAGCTTGATATTGCTGAGTTTTGGCAGGGAAACATGCAGGAGGATACGCTTCATGTTCTCACAATCTCCTTAGAGAGTGCTACCAAAATTTTGATCATTTTCTGTGATATAATAAGATTAGAAAAAAGTATATGTGTTATTCTAAAATCCTGTTGTTTATGGCTTCTGTGTCATAATTTGTTTTCTTCTTTTTTAATTCTTTTTTTTTTTTTGAGACAGTCTCACTATGTAGTCCAGGCTGGCCTCGAACTCATGGCAATCCTCCTCCTTCAGCTTCCTGAGTGCTAGAATTACTGGTGTGCACTACCACGCCCTGCTTCTGTGTCATACTTTGAAGAACCTGCTGGAGTTTTTTTGAAACTTCCTCATGTTTTCAAGTATACTTAATTTTTACTGAAATATTTTAAATGGTGTGAGGTAGGGATCCTATTTTTCTTTCCAAATGGCTACCTAGGTGCCCAATGCTGCCTATTAAATAATAAACATGTATTACACCCAGATTACAATTGTCACTTACAAGGTATAACAGATTCCCACAGGCTTGGGGTTTATTGCTGAATGTTCTATCCTCTTCCACTGCTCTGTTTAGTGAAATAAATTGTTGCATAGATTTCCTGACAAGGCATAAGAGACATATCTACCTTCAAACTGAGAGGGCACCAACGGGCATAATACAACTCAGACAAGCCTAGGCTGGTGCATATCTGGGTTTATCAGGGTGGTGGACAGTTGTGGGCTGCAGTGCTACTGAAGTCACCAATCCTCCCATGCTAGACTGCCATTTTTATAGACCACAGACTAAAACAGCAAAAGCAGGATCAAAAGCAAGAAGCGTCCCTGGGAAAAGCTGTAGGTACAGTGTTTCCTCAAAAATAAGACCTACCCAGAAAATAAGCCCTATCCAATCACTACTGTGGTGATGGCCAGTATCACGTAGATTATACCTCACTGTTCTCTTGCTCCACGGCTTCTCTGTAAGGGAGGTAAGGTCAGAATAGGCTGATGGGCTGGCACATTTGATCTCTGGTTTTCAAGGCTAATTATTTCCTGGCTAGGTCTTATTTTTGGGGAAAATCGGTACTGCACTCTCATCTCATCCTTGGTAGGGAAGCCTGGGTCTCAGCAAGCACAATCCGCCCTCAGGGTGGAAGACCTCTGGCCCTAGGTGGATGACCTTCTCGTGCTACAGGCTGCATCTCAGCTTCAGAGCCTGGTGGAGGCCTGGGGCCCACTGAACACCTAGACTGGGGTGGGGGGCACAGGATGGAGTTACTTTGACTAGGGTGTGAAGGGTAATCGTCCTTGCAACAGGTCTGGCTTCATTATTCTAGCTTTACATTTTGTCTCAATATTTAATACAATTAATCACCCTTTATTACTTATTTTCCAGAAGTTTTCTAGCTTAAAAATGTTATGTTAATGTATGTTTTATTCCACTATGAGGAAATATCATCTCTCATTCCATCATAATTAAAGAAATGTTCTCGTATTGCTGGGAAGTTTGGGTGCTTACAACTTTTTTTTCTGTAATAAATAACATTGATCTCTTTCCATAACTTGAATTACTGATTATTAACAGGTGCTAAGAAGTGGGGTTATTGGCTTTGAACAATTGGAAAATTCTTGGTACACTAACAACCTTCTAACATCTTCTAATTTGTACCGTAATAAAATGCCTGTCTTACTATACTTCTATGTGTACTAAATATTTTAAGGCTTAAAAACTTTCCACTTCCCATTGGAAAAGAGGTGATATTTCATTTTTCATATGTTTATGGAACTGTAGTATTTCTTCTGTGATTCAAGCTAGGACTAAAACCCATTTTTGCATTATGTGTCCATCATTTTTCTTAGATTGAGAAAAGGAGATCACACAGTAAGCCCACAAAAGGAAAGGAAGTTGAGAAAGAAAACTCTTTCCTGTTCTCATAGTGCTTTCACTTTCAGGCAGGGAGTGCTGGCCTGACCCCGGGTCTGGTACTGCCGTACTCCCGTGAGCTCATTGAAAAGGAGCAAGGTGTCCTCCCGCCCAAGCTCTGCGTTCAGAGGCCTTCAGGTCTCTTCCTTAAAACAATGCTTTTCGGGAAATGGCACCTCAGCAAAAGCTGCTAATCTGTATTTTTTTCCATATTCCCTTGAAAAATGAACTGTAGTTGGCAAAAAAAAAATTACATGGAATCCAGATTCTTGAGCATCTATACCCTCCCAAGCTGGTCTTGCTGGAAATGGCTCCATCCATACCTTGGCAGAACCTGTTGCTCCCAACATTCCCTATCCCCCCAGAAAGCTACTCTTTGTCTGTTTATAGAAATTAGAGCTGAAGGGTCCTTAAGGATCTTCTCCTCTCTGGTGTCACCTGAGGGGTCTGAAGCCTAAGGAGGAAAGAGGCCCCAGGCCAGAGCAGAGCAGCCCAGCCCAGGATGTGCTCTGGGCCTCAGCTCGGCCTTTGTTGTCCTCCACAGTGAGCTCTGGTCCTGCCGGGAGCTTCTAGAACTGTGAGCCAAAACAAACCTTCTAAGTTAATTATCTCAGGTATTTTATTATAGGGACAGAAAGTTAACACAGTCCCGATTTCAAGGTGACAAGAAGCAGATGACTGAGGGAGAAAAAGCAAATCACCGCACTGAGATCCCTAACTAGATCACAGATGCCAGGCTGCATTCATCCATAAATGCTGAAACTTTCAGAAGGGTTTGGAGGACCTTTAAGGTTGCTGGTTCTGTTTATCCACACAAACTCAGGGATAAATCTCAGCATTACTAAAAAACAACTGGGCAATCAGGTGCTATGAGATGGAATAAGAAATACTCTGCCACACTTTTGACTTATTCTTGCCAAAATTGAAGCCAAACCCAAATCTAATCAAGTCTCTAGAAACTTCAGAGCAGTGGTTCTCAATAACTGAAGGTAATTTTGACCCCCAGAGAGCCCTGGGCAATGTCTGTTGTTGCTCTGGTTGTCATGGCTGGGGAGTGGAAGGAGCTGAGCCTCCCATGTGTGGAGGTCAGGGCTGCTGCCAAGCCCTCTCTGCATGAGGCAACCCCACAACAATAATTACCTGGTGCTGGCACCAACAGTGTAGGGCTGATATGCCCCCTCTAGAATGAGCTGTCCAGTTACAAGAAATATGGGAGCCAAAAAACAACCCTATTAAATGACACCATGAGACACCATTGGCTCAATCCAGAATACCTGAGATTTTATAGCAGGAATGACCTGCTTTCTTTAACAAATAAGTGGAATGAGCATGGAAAGAGGAGAGGACACTGAAATTAATTTTTTAGACAGAGAAAATAAATGCAATGTGTGGACATCATTTGGCTTCTGATTGAAACAAAACAACTGTAAAGACATATTTTTGAGACATAGGGAAATTCAGACACAGTTATTATTAGATAATAATGTGATTATATTAGGTGTGATATTAGTGTTAAATTTATTTTTTGAAATATATTAATTTTTGTCTATGGCCATACCACCCTGAATGCACCTGATTTTGTCTGAAATACATTAATTTTTTATAGGTGAGTGATACAAAGCAGGAGATATATATGTGTGTGTGTGTGTGTATATATATATATATATATATATATATATATATATTTTTTTTTTTTTTTAAATAACAGCACTTCTGAAAGTACAAGCCACAGACCCTTGGGGGAATCCCAAGACCCTTTGCAGGGATCTGGAAAGTGGAAACTATTTCTACAACAATGTTAATGTGTTCTTCACTGTGCTGACTTCTTGACATTTGACTAATGGTGCAGAATGGTGAACAGCACTACTAATGCCTCAGTGGATAGCGAGATGGCTTCAGGGAACTATCCCAGCAACCACAGGTTCCGCGGAGCACCTGGTCAAAGGAAGAAGAAAAATTAAAAATCAAAGGTGACCAGTTTCACTTAAGCTCATCCTGCATGAATACGTCTTTTGCTGTTTCACAAGATGTGGTGGAAGAGCCCACAGAGCCTCCTGCACCCCAAGGTGGCTGTGGTCTGCAGGGAGAGAGCACATATCCATTTTTTGAGTTCAAGCTGAACCAGCTGCTTTTTTCATGGAACATGATGTTTACTTGCAAAACTAACTGATAAATTACGGTCAATTCAGGCTTGGGTATTTGGCAGACATTTTTTCAAAAATCAACAAAGTCAAATGTCACTTTAAATAAAACAGTGAACAAAACTTGTTGCCAATAATAAAACTGAAGCTTTCAAATGAAAATTAAAATTTGAGAAAAGGTATATCTGTGAGCTTGCCAGAATGTAAAGGTGTTCTGATGAGATTTAGCACATTAACAAAGGTAATTTTTGTATCTTGTATCCCAAGAAATATGTACATCATAAAACCATCAGTATTTCGAAGATCAGTAGCACTAGGCCAACCAGCATTTTCCTAATGACCAATGCACAAAGAAACAAAATCATGCATGAGTAAAAGATCCACTCAGAGTGCCCCAAACACAATGGATTTACATGTAAATCCAATGAAAATTTCATGAAAATTCCAATGTCATTTATATTTCCCATTGCAGTTGCCACAAAATGAAGAGAATTTATTTGAGAGGAAACTGTTCTGAAAAAGTGAGAGCCTGTCTAGGTTACTTTTCTCATTGCTGGGACAAAATGCTCAACACCCACAAGTTAAAGGAGAAAAAGTTTATTTCACCTTACAGTGTGTGTAGAGATTTCAGTCCATAATCAGCTAGCTCCAAAACAGAGTGGCATGGCAGAGGAGAAACAGTCCATGGCAAGGAAGACAGAAAGCAGCAGCAGCAAGCCTGTCTTCTCTCTGCCCCTTTATATTCCATACAGACTACAAGCCCATTGTCTGGTGCCACCCGCACCTCGGGTGAGTCTTCTGTCTTCAGTAAATCCACTCAGCCATACCCAGGACTATGCTAATCCAAATGCCACATACCCTCAATCCCTGTATCACATACCCTAGATCTAGCCACCACCCAAAGTCCCCCTCCCATGAGCTCATAAGGATTTGAGGAACATCTAGGTATAAGCCATGGCAGAGCCCCAGTCTCAAGTCCCCTCCTAGGAACAAGTTTAGGGGTTTGACAGAACCTAGGAGCAGGGGGTGGGGCAAGGTGACTGGGGGTCAGGAAAGTGAGGGAAGTGGTGGTTGGCACTACACTGCTCTTCACAGGATGCTTGGGCAGAGAACACTCGACACAAGTGGAGGGTGGAGATTTTGGTTTCTGACATTGAAAGGTCACCTGTGGGACCCAAGTGAAGAGTCAGTGGTTTCAACCAGTTTGAGTTAGACAAGGTGACTGCCAAGTTTGTTACCACAGTGATGTTACATACAGTAAAATCAGTTGGGTTCATGACTTCATTGCTGAGCTAAATGCCGACTAAAATATGCCATAAAACCAGTAACTAGCAGCCAGTGATGCTGCAGGTATGTGCAAGTTTCCCCTGGGTTTCAAAACTAACATTTCAGATACTGCTATACCAAATTTAGTGTCAAGGAAAAAAATCTGAAAATACAACTAAAATATGCCTCATTTTCCAGCTACACATCTGGGTAAGGCCAGGTTTTCTTTATGCATTTCAAACAACAAATTGTAGCTAACTTTATTCAGAAGGGGACTTTAAGAACCAAGTGTCTTCTATTAAACTAGACATTGAAGAAATTCGTAAGTGTTAAACAATGCCAGTCTTCTAGCTACTTGTTATTTTATTGTTTTGTAAAATATATAGTCTTCATTAAAATATGTCCTTTATATGAACATGTAATGAGTATATTATTGTTAAATGTGTTAAATAAATATGTTAAGGCTTTTCAGTTTTAATACCTAATATGATGAATGTAAAAACTTCAACTTTCATAAACAAAAGCTCTTTGGGGTCTCAATATTTTGTAAAAGTGTAAAGGAATGTGGAAACCAACATTTTTTAGAAATCCTACTTTAAATTAGTCTAGAAGTAAAATGAAACAAAATAAGATAACTAAAACTCATGATGGAGAAAAGACAGATATGATGAGCCTGAGTTGCAGTTGAGTAATGGCTCTGTGAGGATTCAGTGTGCTCTCTCTCCTGAACATGTTCTGAATTTCTGCAATAAATGATCTTTTATTAGTGAATGTTTGTCATTCATAATGATCACATCCATCGTGGGGAGTTGGTAAATGCACATAACACGTCTTAACTCTACTTACTTTCCCTTCCTCACCCTTCCCCTCACCCTCTCTCTTCTCTTGGTCCCCTTCCTTTTTGCAAAAAAAAATTGATCTCCCTGTTTCCCACTGTTATCTTTTATTTTGCTCTTTCGTTTATTTATACTTTGGGTTTCTCATGTAAGGGAAACCATGCAATATTTATGCTTGTGTATCTGATTTATTTCGCTTAACATTATGGTCTCAAGGTGCATTTATTTTCCAATGATTGATTCAGTTTATTCTTCTTTATGGGAAAGCAGTACTCCATTGGTAACTACATGAGCAATGCCCGCTGTTAGGAAACCTCTGTGCAAAAAGTGAACCTCCTCTTCCCTGAGTGGGTCTGAGGAGAGGTTCTGGAGGGCAACAAGAGTGTCAGCTCTAAGCCCAGATCCGTCACGAGACTCTCAGATAATCTCAGGGGGTCTTGATGGCCCTGTAAAGTGGCCCCAGGAGAAATGGCACCATTTGTGGAGTAGAAATGCACAGGTCTCTTCTCTGCACTCCCAGGAATGTGCCAAGGGCCATAGATCCCTCTCTGGCCCACAGCCACACCCTTCTGGAGCCCTTGCAGCTAGCACACCCTGAGGAAGCTAGTGAGTCCTGGTCACTCAGTAATTTTTATGCACATCTGTCTGTCAAGCATCAGGATCACTCATGCAGGAGAAGAACAGAGAGCAGAGTGGCATCTGTGATGTTGGCGACTTAGGACAACCTAGCTGCCCTGCATACACAGCTCCTAAATTCTTATCCCTAAAACCACTATTAACACTACTACTGCTGTGATACCTTTGAAGCCAGTCACTGATGCTGTGATGGGGAGGAGGCTCTAACCTTCTCCAAAGATAGAAACCAAAGCAGAGGACCAGTCTGTTTGAGAATCTGATTTGAGGGCTCTGTGCGAAGTCTTAATGAGAGGTCCAGCTGGGTCTATGAATCTGGAGCCCAGGGAAGTGGTGTAAAGGAGACAGAGATTTGGAAACTGCCCTCTTCAACAAAGTAATGAAGATATGGATGTGAGCGAGTCAGAAGAGACTAAGAGAGAAGACAGAAAAACCAGCTGGGCATGGTGGTGCATGCCTGTAATCCCAGCACTCTGGGAGGCTGCAGCAGGAGGATGGGAAATTTGAGCCCAGCCTGGGCAACTTAGTGACTTAGTGAGACCCTGTTTCAAAAACAAAATTATTTAAAAACCACTAGAAACATAGCCCAGTGTGAAGGCCCTGAGTTCAACCCCCAGTACTGTAAGAGTCAGAGAAATGTGAGGGGAGAGGATGCAGAAGACCAGTAAGGATGGGTAGAAGGGGTGGCCGGAGACCAGGAGAAAAGAGAGTATGTGGTCAAGGAGGATAAGGAAAAGAGGGGCAAGCGTTAGTACCAATGCAAGGGGTCGGGTGAGAACAAGGACCGAAGGTACCTGTGGCCAGTGGTGACCAGGTCCCCAGGGGCTGTATGGAGCAGCAGCCAGACCAAGGCGAGGAGGACAATGAGGGCGCAGACAGTGGTGTGAGCAACTCCTGGGAAGTGCAGCTGACAAAGGACACAGGGCATCCTTCAGCAAGGTTTGGTGCTGGTTGTTTAAGAGGTGGGGGACCTGAGTGTATTGTAAGTGAACATTTAATTGATTTTAACAACTGGCAAGAAGAAGCCAATACATGGAATGTGAAGGGACAGCAAAGAAGGTAGATAAAGGATGGGGAGAATGAGGACGAGGAAGCCAGTTGCAAAAACTCAACTCACGAAGAGCTGGCAACAAGGAGATGCTATTTTTTACAAACCAATTTTCCACAAGGCTTGGTTGTACATGCCTGTAATCCCAGCACTAGGAGGCTGAGACAGGTGGATTGTCATGAGTTAGGGACCAGCCTGGGCTATATAAAAAGTTCATGGTTGATCTGAACTACATGGTGAGACCCTGCCTCAAAAAACCAAAACAGGGCCAGGGATTTAGCTCAGTGGTTCCGGCACCTGCCTCATAAGCACAAGGTCCTGAGTTCAATCCCCGGTACCAAAAAAAACCCCAAATTTGGCTTTTTATAGATGAGGAAACTGAGGTACATGGAGTTAAGAATGAACCACACAGGGAGCAAAAAAACAGCCAGAATTAAAACCCAGACAATCTGATGACAGACTCTGAGTTCTTGGTCACAAAATGATGCGCTTTTTTCTAAAAAGTATATACTCTCTGCATAAACTTACGTTTCTATAAATAAATGCACATGCACACATACATGTACATATACAAAGCACATTAATATTTATAGGGACAGACTAGACACCAGAATACAAACCATGATTAACTGTGGATAATTGGATTTTAGCTGGTTCTTATTTTCTTTGTGCTTTTCCATATTTCTAAGTTTTCTACAAAGAATAAATTGTGTTATAAGAAAAATATTTTTAAAACAAGCCTGAGGAGCAGACTAGGATGATGGCATAAATCAGAGCCCCATTGCTTCAGTCCAGACTTCAGTGAAAGTTGGGTGGGGTGAGTGGATGCCCCAGTCCACCAGCCTCCCACACAAAGCCTGCAAGAGGAGTCCTTCACTCTCCTGAAACTCTTGCTTGGCACCTGCAGGAGCCAAGAGGTCCCCTGTCCTAGTAAACTCCAGGGGACCATGACACAGGACTTTTGTCTCCTCAGTTAGAGGAATCTCTCCCGTTTCCTATGGCCTCCCCAGGAGAACCCACAGAACTGTGGCCCTCTGGACACACTGCCACGTCCTCTGTCCTTTGCAGAGCCCAGTTCAGACCAAAGGCTCCCTCCTCTCGACTGTGGCCCAGCCAGGCCAGCATGTAGCTCATCATCCTGGTTCTGTGCCTGGGAATGTTCTCTCCCTTGGGGCAGCTCAGGAAAACACCCAACCTAAGGGGCAGGAGTGACTGGCTTCCTGCTCCCTCCCTGCTCCATGGGCTGCAGTCCAGCTAGTGCCTCCCTCACTCCCCATCTCTCACTTCAAAATTCAAAACCAAGCAATGTCCTTTCCTCCAAAAGGAGAAGGAGGCGCACAGACAGGGGACCACAGGAAGGGGACCCCAACCAGAGGAGGCAGACCAAGTTCCAGCCAGGGACAGAAGGTTTGGGGTGGAGGGGAGCAGGAGGTGAAGCAGAAGGGAGCTGTGCAGAGAGGGATGTGCAGGACACAGTGGGCACCAGCGAGGTCCCTCCCTCCTGCCCTCATTCTGAGCTGGCCTCAATGAGGTCCTTCTCTGGCTCAGAAATGCTTAGTGCATCTCTCACTTCAGGCGGTCCCAGCTTCTGCTCTCCACTTGCCACACATTCATCACTGCCTCACTCAGCAAACAGTAACCTGTGTCTGTCTGTCCTGGGCTGGAGCTGGCACTAGGGTCCAAAGGGGAGGGAGACACAAGCCCTGCCCTCCAGGACACAGGGATACTCCTGCCTGCGACCCAGCCCAGAGTGTGTGAGTCAGTGCCAGCTCCACATGAGGCAGCAGCACAGAGCCATCCTATAGGGTGGGGACCTCATGTCAGGAAACTTGGGCAGTACATGGAATGTCAGCCAGGACAGCAGCAACCTGTGAAGTCCACAAATGACACTGTCTGTGTTTCCAGACGTTGTGGACATCTGCTGATGCTAACAGGAGGTAGAGACAGAGCAAGAGTAGAAAGGAGCAGAGGTTGGGGGGTCCCAGAGAACTTAATATGTTGACAACAGAAATTGACCCTGGGGATGTGTTGGGGGCTTTCGAGTTCCTTAATAACCTGGTGAACTACAGCTAGAGGTTCCACCTGACCCAGCTTTTCCCCTTCTAGGTATCTTCCTGAAATAATTAAAAGAATTAAAGACATTGCTGGGCGTGGTGGCACACACCTGTAATCCCAGCATTTGGGAGGCTGAGGCAGGAGGATCACTATGAGTTTGAGGCCAGCCTAGGCTACATAGTGAGTTCAAGGCCAGCCTGAACTACATAGCAAGACCCTGGAGAGAGAGAGAGAGAGAGAGAGAGAGAGAGAGAGAGAGACATCATACCACAGTGATACATGGACATCCATGTTTATGGCAGCATAATTTATAATAGCTAAATCTTGGAAACAGCCCATATGCACACCAACAGATGCATGGATAAAGAAAATCTGGTCTTTGCACACAATGGAGTACTACTCTTCCATAGAGAAGGATAAAACTGAGATATTTGTAGGAAAACGAATGCACCTCGAGACCATAATCTTAAGTGAAATAAATAGGACACACAAGTTTAAATATTACATTGTTTCTCTTGTATGAGAAACCCAAAGTATAAATAAGGAAGAAAAGAGAGGTTAGATATTAGAAAGCAGGAAGAACTTGTTCAAATGGGAAGGAGAACAAGAGATAGGGTAGGGGAGAGGGAAAGAAGGAAAAAGGGATTTAAAGAAAAAGGATTGACAGGAAATGGAAATAGAACTTTTGTAAACGGGGAGGGGAAGGAGGGTTGGAGGATGGGGAGGGGAAGGAGAAAAAACAAGGAATGAAGATGTGCAATGTACATCCCTCATGATGAATGTGATAAAAATAAACTAAAGAAAAATAAGCTGGTGGACCCCAAGACAGACAGAACCCTCCCTTTGCAGAGAAGCACAGAGGAGGTCAGCCCCAGTTTGGTTGGTGGACGGACGTGGCTTTTGATAAGGATCATCGTGCCTGGCTCTCAGGGATTAAGTGAAGAGACGGCAGCCACTGCTGTCAGGAAGGCCAAGGTTCTCACGCTGCCATGGAGACGGGCAGTTAAAAATAGTTCAGCCCCAAGTTGAGGAGTTGGCATGCAGGCGCACTGACATCACAGCAGGACATCTGCACTACCTGGAAGGCTGGGCAGCTGGGCTTGTTCCACTGGGCCCAGAACTCCTCAC
Source organism: Heterocephalus glaber (assembly GCF_000247695.1). Next base: position 356,956 of record NW_004624941.1, on the reverse strand, counting down.
TCGGGACCCAGGACCGGGGCACAGCATCTGAGGCTATGGGGCTGAGTCTCTCAGGAAGCAGGGGCCACTGCGCTGGCCACAGCCTTTGTGCACGTGGGAACAGGTGTAGGGCCTGGCTTCTGCCTCAGCCTCCTCATTGGCCTCCCTCCCTCACCTCCAGCCCCTCGTCCTTGTAGTACTGGGCTGGTCATTAGTCCCCATGGGCTGCTAGGAGGACTGCAGAGCTGTGTTTGTACAGATCCTGCTTGCCAGGGAGCGTTCCACACCTACTTATTGAGGAAACAAAGAACATGGTGAACATCACTATTTGAGCTCATTTGCTCAGAAATATGCTTTACTCTTTCTGACTCCGCCAGTGAGACATGGTACATTTCATTGACCAGACTCAGACGCAGCAGAATAGGCTGGGTTTCGACCACTCAGGTAGCTCTGTGCATTGTCATTATGCAGAACCTCGGAGACAGACTTGTCCTAGGTCACATAACATCTGTCTTCCAAGTTCCAGAGATGTAGTCTTGTTACCAGCTCTTTCCATCTAGACACAGCAACCGGGATCTGACCACAGGACCACTCTTGTGGAGAGATGCTCCTGTGTTAGCTTTCAGATGCCTGTAGGAAGAGGGGGATACTTGCTGGCTGCTGCAGATGTCCCAGAATCTGAGGAGAGAAGGGAAAAAGGCAAACCTTCTCTCTGCCCAGTCACTAGGACAAGTTATTTGCATAATAAGCTGGTGCATACATTGGCTCCCCACTCTTCACAACTCAATGAAGTCACTGCGTATTGTTAGTGTCATCTTCTCTAGAACTGGGTCACACAAGAGAGGACAGGCTTTCTAGATGGTTCCCAGGAACCAGGTCCTGTGCTCACATTGAAGACATCAGCAATAGCCACTAATAGGTCCATTCAGCTCGACCCTAAGCCCTGCCTCAAGGAAAAGAACCGACTTCCCCCATCCCAGGGCTGGACCCTCCAATGTTTTTCCTCTTATGTTGTCCATTAGTAACTCACCCATTCAACTGCTTGGCCTTGGGCTTGGAAGGTGAAAGAAACCCAAATATTTATTACCAGCTCATGTTTCTCCCCCACGTTTCAGACACTTATGTCCCTATATTTTATGGGACACTTGTGTCCACTTGGGGTCCCAAGACTCAAACACATCCCAAATCAAATGCAGCAGTTTCCTCCTTGAATTCCTGTCTTGGTGACTGCCGTGGGCACACATCCAGAGCCCAAGGGAGGCACCTTCCTCAAGTGTCTCCTACTAGGCAGTGTCTACCTCTCCTTCCCTGTAGAAGTTCGCCTACCTAATCACGAAGGCCCCAGAATGGTCTCCACTTTGGATGTGGGCCTCCACACCATTTTCCAAAACCATATCAGTGTGCACTTCTGGTCCAGCGCTTATGTTCCTCTTCACATCGTCTTCTTCGACTCCCCGTGGCTGTAGGAAAGACCTCAGCCTGGCTTCTGCAGCCCTGAAATCACAGATCACCCTCCAGTGCCATCTCCATGCCCTTCCTGTGCAAAGCCACAATCCCTGCACCTTTGGAGATTCTCGCTCTTTGTGGGTCTCAAATACACCACACTCGCCATCTCTGTTCTCCACGCCCTCCCCTATAGCCCAAGCCTCTCGAAGGGTAAGCACTCGGAGTGGTTAAACTATAAAGAAATCCCCATCCCCCCTTTCCAAAATGGCAGCACATTTTAACTCTTTGCAAAAAAAAAACCCCTAATGCTTTTACCGTGAAAACCTCACACCACACTGCAACTGTGCTGGTCAGAATGCAATTAGAGTTTGTTATTTATATAATGACTCAGGCTATAACAGGGCAAAAAAGATCTTTACAAGTTAGACTTTTTTTTCCTTTAGAGGCAAGCTGCTTCTCTATATTTTCCTTTGCCTAGGGCATAAGCTGCCAATCTTTTCTCTCCTTAGCCTTGATGAATGGACTGCAGGTGCTGGCCCAGGAGGGCAGGGTCCAGTTCTGTTCCACAGGGAAGGAGCAGAAAAGACCCAGGAGGGATCAAACGCATGTGGGCTTTTTATCATCTCACTATATTCCTTCTTTTCTCTCCTTATTATAAAAGGCCCTTGAACCCCTGGGCACAGGGAGAGGATGACTTGCAGCAATGCGAATCTTCTCTTTCTCCTCAGAGTCAGCCCTGAATAAAGCCTCCTCACTTCCACCAAGCCTAGGAGCAGTGTGTGTACAGCTGGTGACAGCTGCCCAGCCAGCTCTGAGGTGGTCTAAGTAGAGCAACTGTCTCTCCACATCTGGTTGAGGGCTTGCCGAGAAGTGGTCCTTTGATGCTAAGATCAGGAAAGTTTGGAGCAAAATAGGACAAGCTGGTCCCCCAAAGTCTGAAAGTCAGCAGACAGTTGGGCGATGACCTTCTTCTACTGCTGTTCGTGTACCTCTGTGTGTCCTCCTGTCTATAGATAACAGCCCTCATCTGAAGCATGTGATGAATGGGTGCAGCAGCCTCAGCCTGCTCCCTTTGCCGCCAGTCTGTGCGATTTCTGCTCCCTGAACTTCCCGGCTCAACTCTCTGGGCTCTGCTTGCCCAGTGCTTGTCTGTGTGCAAGCCCCTTCCCATGCTCCCTGGCATCCTCTGTCTGCCCTCAACCCAGCAGGTCACACCGTTCTGTGATTTTTCTGTTCCCATCCGTGTTTCCTCCTCCAGACATGAGTGCCTGTTCAAGGGCCTTGAACAGATGAAGCCATGAGCACAGCCAGCCCTTGGGTGCTCCCTGAACGGCTGGAGGAACCTTTCTGTGCCAGCAGTGAAGAGTGAGCAGTGGCCCGGGCTCAGCCCCAGCTCCAGGAGTTCAGAGGCTCTGGAGAAGTTCAGGCATCCAGAGAGGGAGCAAAAGGTGTAGGCAGGCTATGACAAGCAGCAGAATGATGGAGCACCATCTAATTCCCATGGTGCAGAGACCAGGGAGGGCCTGGAACAGAGAGGTGGATTTGCTGTCTATAGAAACATTGCAAGAAGAACCAGTAGTCACAGAGAGGACACAAAAGCTCTGAAAAGCAGGACACAAGAGCCAAGGTCTGAGAAGCAGGACCCAAGATCCAAACTCAGAGGGCCTCATCTCTGCATGGAGAGACTACTGATGTGGTGTCCGAGGTTTTTCCCAGGCTCTATGGTACAGCTCAGGAAGGGTGCACGGTGTCCAGGAGTCTGAGTTCACGTTTACAGGGATAATCCAGCAGAGGTAGGCTGGGGCCTGGGCCAGAGGGACCCAGATTCCCAGGGACTCATTGGGCTCTGAAGCACAGCAACTCAGGAGTGCTCATCAGTCGGAAGAGGCAGGAAGCACCAGGGAGTAGGAGTGTGCACTCTGGGCCCCTGGTCATTTCTCCCCATCTGTGCCCAAGGCTGGTGATTCACAGGCATCTGAATCAGAGGACAGAGCACTCAGGAGGACCTGAGGGGCCAACACCAGGTCCCATTTCCAACCCCATCCCCTGTATCAGATCCTCCCTGTACCCCAGGGAGTACGAGTAGGGGCAGGCTGGTAGGGAGGCAGCTTTCAGGAGATGGAAGACCAAGGCTCCCTCAGTAGGAGGCAATAGGTGCTGGTTCCACATGGGGTCTCCATGGGGGACTTCCTGACCCCACCCTGGGCCCCCCAATTTGCCCACCCCTTCTACATATAGCAGAGTGTGGAGGGAGGCCCTGTTCCTGTTGGCACACAGTCTCCACCAGAGCCAATGGTTGGTCTTAATTCAATTGTTGGATCCAAGCAGAGGAGCATACCTAACTCCTGCCTTCCCAGAGGCAGTGGTAATCAAAGGGTGAGATTTTCTCTACCCAGGGAGACAGGGGACATCAAAGTTAGATTTGTCATAGGGGCTCCTCAGTCCCCTTGATGAGAAAGGCCTGGAAGCCAAGAACATAGACCTGGATTTGAGTCTTTGGGTGACACCCAGCTCAAAATCCTGCCATCTCCAAGCTTCTGTTCCATCCACAGTACAAAGGGGACCGTATAACAGTGTCACAGGATACCATGGGGATTACTGACATGTGTGGACAGCACACAGTGAGTGATTAAGTAATAGTAGGTTGTGCCCTGTGTGACATCTTGTCCCCCCAGATAAACACCCTCATCCCTGCCCCTGAGCTGGACTTCACCCAACTTCTGTGCCCAAATCTCCCCTGTGGACCTCGAGTGGATGAAAGCATCCAGCTCTGGCTGAGAGGTCAGGGATGTAGTACTATTTTGGTCAGTGCCCATGGGCCCATAATTCTACAGAATTGAGGCCACTGCTCTCTTCTGTCTCCCTCCAATTAAAGGGTGGGAGGTAAAATTTACAGATGGTACCCGCAGACCTAGGGAAGACAGAGGCAGATGAAACCAAGCAGGACCTGCCTTGGCTTCATATGTTAAGTCTTCATCAGATAACCAAGCATGTGCTGTGTTTGTGCACAGAGATTGCAACCCAGCTCTACCACTGACTACTGGACATGACCCAAGGAAGTCGTCCTGCTCTGTGGAGTGCAATCTCTTCTACCGAATGGGATAACATCCGGCCTTGAAGGCAGGCTTTATGTATCCCTGGGTGTGAGCAGCTCTTTGCAAGCTGGGACAATCCATGCAATTGGAGGATGTAGTGATAATGGAAATTATCACCAGAGGTGTTCATCGCTGTGGGAAGCTGCAAGCAATAGGCTGGGTTTTCTTCCCTCCATAGGTTGCTGGAATCACAACTTACAATTAATGCATAGCAATACGGCTTGGCCCAATTTCCTAAATTGGCAGCTACAACTGACAAAAAATGGGAAATTCTTGTCTCAAAGAGGAATGAGCTTGATAAACTTCCTTTTACTGGGCTTCAAATTTTCTTCAGAACTAATGGGTAAATATAGACATTGAGAAAATATAGAAGTATAATCACTTACTCAACAAACATTGAATCTGCGCTCCTGTGCATCCTGAGTCACACATAGCATTTTCCCTGGCCTGTCTCATTTAATCCTCACGTGCATAGGATTAGGAGTGAATCAGAGTGGTGACAAACTGTGGTCCCTATGGGCCCCAGCATCTTCAGCAACCACCCAACCTCCCCTGGGACCCAGTGGCTCATCTTCCTCATTGCTCTAAGTGGGACCATTCGACACCTTTGGGTGCCCTTCTCCTGTTTGTCAGACTCCACTTCCCGGGGCTGCTGCCTCTTCCCTCACCCTCAGCATGGCTCTAACTTGTCACTTCTGTCAGCTGGGGCTCTGTTGGCTGAAGTGAACATCTCAACTGCCTTGGCCTGGAGGCAGACAGGGCAAAATGGGACATGAAGTCCAACAGGTGGGGTCTTCTGATTGCTCCCTGTTTGACTTTTGAGAAGTTACCTGTATTTCTTGAAGCCTCAGTTTCCATATCTGAAAGGTGAGAGCAACAACTGTCTCAGGGTGGTCGTGAGGACTGAGTAAGATAAGTTATGCACACTTCCTGCGTACAGTAGTAGCTCCACAAGTGCTGTCTCCTGCATCTCCCCCATACTTCCAAAGAAGAATGGCACATCATAAATTCTGTATTATCATGCCTTTTCTCTATGATTTGGTATCTTTAAATATTTGACTTTAATTTTGGTGAGTAGCATAAGGCATGAGTCTAATTCCTTCTGCAAATTCAATCCTAGTACTACAACATGATTTATTAAATTTCCCTACCAATTTACTTAGTGATGTTTGACTCATCATACATTAGTCTTTCATACAGTTTGATGCAATTCTTGGTCTTATTCAGTTTGATTTACATATGGTTTTCTCTTTGCATCTGCCCTCCAGCTGTCTTATTACTATTGCTTTTAAGTAAGTTTAAATCCTCCCTCTCTCTACCCTCTGTACCCTCTCTACCCCATGAGAATTGCTTCTTATCCTTGGCTCTCTGGCTATACTAATTAGTCAAGTTTCAAGGGTTTGGAACTTTCAATGAGGACTTGCTAGGCTACACAGAGTATGTGAGGGCTGGAATTTTCAGGAATTTATGTCTTAATCCCATGAGCCTTGAAATCCTTGGCACTGAGATAATACACACACACACACACACACACACACACACACACACACACACAGCCAACCCTACAGCCCACCTACCTATCCAACATTTCCCCACTGATAAAGATGTCAGTGAAGATGGATGGCTCCCTGCCAGACCTACTTTCACTGAATGTCTTGAGGACAAAAATGGAAATTAGTCCAGGGCAGGCAAACCCAAGGGGAACCCCACAGCTCTGGAATCCACACTGCTTTACCAGTCTCCCATTGCAGTGTCCTTTAAGACAGCTGTCTAATGTAGTAATTCTCAAAGTGGAACTCCCTGACCAACAGCTCCACAGTATGTGGGATCCTGCTGGAAAGGCAAATTCCTGGCCTGCGCTCCAGGCCTGAGAACCAGACACCTTAGTGTGGGTTTAGAAATCTGTGTTTTAACAAGCTTCTATCTGAGAACCAATGGACTAAACCAGCATAGATTTACTCAAAGTCTGCCTCCACTTATTTATAGATCCTGGGTCAATAGCACAGCAGCAATATGGGAAGAGCAGCAGGGGTACAGCAGAAAGCTAGACAAGCTGTGATGGCCAAACACAACACAACCTACTTGTAGACCCCATTCAACTTCTACATGGACCACACAAAACCTACTGTCTTAGTTCCTTGTTGCTGGGACAAAATACCCAACACCTGTAAGTTAAAGGATGAAAGATTTATTTCAGCTCACAATTTTTAGAGGTTTCAGTCCATAGTCAGCTGGCTTCAATGAAGGGTGGCCTGGCAGAGGGTCATGGCAGAGAAGCCATCCATGGCAGGGCAGGTAGAAAAAAAGCAGAAACAGCAGCAGCAGACTTCCTTCTCTCTTTCCCTTTATATTCCATCCAGGCTACAAGTCTATTGGTTGATGTCACCCACATCCAGGGTGGGTCTTCTGTTTTCAGCAAATCCATTTAGCCACACCCAGAACTATCTTAATCTTGTCAGTGGCCGGATCCAGTTATCCCATTGTTAATCCAGTTATTGCACACCCTTAATCTGGCCACCTTCCAAAAGTCCCATCTGTGAGCCCATGAGGCTTTGGGGAACATTAGATATAAGCCATAACACCTACATATGGGCCACATGCAACTTATGCATGGACAATAAGCAACCTACACATGGATCACACATAATCAATACTCAGATGAAACACAATCTATATTCAGATCACAGGCAACCAATACACAGACCACATGCAAACTATGCATGGACCACATACAACTTATACATGTAGCATATTAAATATTCACAGAACCACTGGGACTCAATAAACACAGATTTATTCAATAGTGACCTGCACTTATTTCCATGTTTTAAAATTTGCTTGTGTCTAAGTTATACAAACTATTCCATAGACATTTTTTAAATTTAAGCTTGAAGAGTTTCTTTTTTTATATTTCACTCTTGAATATATTTCGAATTTATTTGCACATGAAGCAAGAAAAAAAATCCAAATTTTTTTTCTTCAAACAACTAACCAATTTTCCCAGCACCACTTTTTGAATAATCGCTCCATGCTGAAAATTTTAATCATTCCATTTTAATCAAATTCTCAATTCCCAAATGTACTTGAATTCATTTTTGGACACTTGAGCATCTTATATTGATTTCTTAGTCTATTGCCATCCTAAAATTATATTGTATTAAATATAAATAGCCTTAAACAATTTTTTGTTGTTGTTCTTCTGTATTTTGACTGTATTAATTTTACACAATATTGTGTTTCACTGTGGCATTTTCATAAATGCATATAATATATTTTGATCATATCTATCCCATTGCCTTCCCTTACATCCCTCCACTCCCCCTTATTCCCTTCCTCTTGTGTACTTGTGTAATAAGAGTCTCCCTACTCTCTCCTGTCATCTTTTTTAGGTACCACATATTAGGGAAAACATGTGATACTTGTCTTTCTGAGTGGTTTATTTTGCTTAATATAATGATCTCTGGTTCCATCCATTTTCCTGTAAATGACATACTTCATTCTCTTTTTCGGCTATCTGATACTCCATTGTGTATATATACCACATTTTTTAATCCATGGATGGGCACCTAGGCTGGTTCCATAGCTTGGCTACTGTGACTCAGGCTCCAATAAACACAGATCTGCAGATATCTCTATACTACTTGGACTTTAATTTCTTTGGGTTATACCAAAGAGTGGGATAGCTGGAGAATGTGATAGTTGTATTTTTAGTTTTTTGAGGAACCCCTATACTGATTTCCACAGCCTCTATACTAATTTGCATTCTTACAAGTGTACAAGGATTGCTTTATTATCTAATTTTCACTAGCATTTATTGCTTTTTGTAATTCTAACTGGGATGAAATGGACTCCCAGTGTAGTTTTTATTGCATTTCCATGATAGCTAAAGATGTTCAGCACTTTCTCATATGTTGGCCACTTTTATTATTCTTTTGAGAAGTGTCTGTTCAGTTCATTTGTCTGTTTGTTGGATTATTTGTTCTTTTGAATTGAGTTCTTTATATATTCGGAATATTATTCCTATGAAGAGCAGATGGCAAAGATTTTTCTCCCATTCTGTAGGCTTTTTACTCTGTTAATTGTTCCTGATGCTGCTCAAAGCTTTTAACTTTGATGTAATCCCATTTGTCAACTCTTGCTATTATTTCCTGAACTACCAGAGTCCTTCCAAGAAGTCACTGCTTATGCCTGCATTTTGAAGTGTTTTCCCTATATTTTCCTGTAGTGGTTTCAAAGTTTAGGTCTTATATTTATAACTTTAATGCATTTCAAGTTAATTTTTGTACATGGTGAGAGATGTGGATCTAGCTTCAATCTTCAACATAGGCACTGCCCAGTTTTCTCATACCATTGATTAAAGAGGCTATCTTTTCTCCAACATATGTTTCTGGCCCCTTTGTCAAGAATCAGCTGGCTCTACTTGCATGGGTTTGGTTCTATGTCTTCTACTCTATTAGACCATATGTCTGTTTTTGTGCCAGTACCATGCTAATTTTGTTATTACTTCTTTTTAGTAATTTGAATTCAGGTATTACGATGTCTCCAGCATTGCTTTTTCCTCAGATTGCTTTAGCTATTCTTGGTATTTTATGTTTCCATATGAAGTTTAGATTTTTTTCTAGTTATCTGAAGAATGTCACTGGTTTTTTTTTTATGGGGATTGCATTGAACCTGTAGAAAGCTTTCAGTTATATGGCCATTTAAACAATATTAACTCTGCCCCAATCCATGAATATGGGAGGTCCTTCCATATTTTAGTGTCTTCTTCAACTTCTGCCTTCAGAGATCTGTATTTTTATTGCAGGGGTCTTCCATTTCCTTAGGTTGATTCCTAGGTATTCTTAGAAGCTATTATAAATGGAATTCTTTTCCTGATTTCCTTCTCAGCTTGTTCATTGTTAGAATATAGAAAAGCTATTAATTTTTAATATTGACTTTGTGTCTTGCTCATTTGCTCAATTTGTCTATCAGCTAAAAGTAATTTGGTGGCATTTTTAGGGTCTTCTAAGTATAAGATCATATTACCTGCTAATAAGGATAATTTGATGTCTTCCTTTTTTTTCAATTTGCATCCCTTTCATTTCTTTCTCCTGCCAAGTTCTTTTGGCTAAAATTTCAAGGACTATATTGTATAGTAGTAACAGTGGACATCTTTGTCTTGTTCTTGATCTTAGAGGAAATGCTTTCAGTTTATCCTATTCAGTATGATGTTGGTTATGGGTCTTTCATATATGTATAGCTTTTATTATGTGGAGGAATGTTCCTTCAATAACTAGTTTCTTCAGGGCTTTTATCAAGAAGGGATGTTAAATTTTGTGGAAGACTTTTTCAGCATCAATTTAGATGATCAGGTGATTTTTATCCTTGATTCTGTATGTAATGTCTTGGATGTATTGATTTGTGTATATTGAGTCATTCTTGTATCCCTGAAATGAAACCAACTTGATCATAGTATATGATCTTTTTAACATCTTGAATTTTGTTTGCAAGTATTTTATTAAGGATTTTTGCATGTATGTTCATCAAGCATATTGATCTATAGTTTTGTTGTCAAGGTTTGGTTACATGGTGATATTAGAGTCATAGAATGAGTTCATGCCTTCTCTTTCTATTTTATAGAAGTTTGAGGAGCATTGGTGTTACTTTTTTAAGGGCCTCATAAAATTGAACACTGAATCCATCTGGTCCAGGTTTTTTCCTGTTGAAAATCTTTTTATTGTTGTTATTTGTTTAGAGTTTTATTCCCTTGGTTCAATTCTGGTAGGTTATATGTGTCTAGAAATTCATCCATTTCTTCTAGAGTCTTCAGTTGATTGGAATATAGTTGTTTTTAAAATAGCCCTCAGTGTAATCTCATTTGTCAATTCTCACTATTATTTCCAGAGCTATTGGAGTCTTCCTACAAAGTCATTGCCTGTGTCTGCATTTTAAATGGTCCTCTTGATTTCAGTGATGTCTGTTGTAACATCTCACTTTTCATCTCTATTTAATTTGTGTCTTCTTTTTCTTTTGATTAGTTTGGCTGAGGGTTTATCAATCTTGTTTTTATTTTCAAAGAACAACTCTTTGTTTCATTAATCTCTTGTATGTTCTTTTAGTCTATATCTCATCAATTTCAGCTGTGATGTAACTTATTTGTTTTCTTCCATTGGGTTTGGTTTTGATTTGCTGCTGTTTTTCTAGGATAGTAAGATGCATCATTAGATTATTTGTTTGAAATAACTGACTTTTTGAAGTAGGCACTCATAGCTATAACAGCCTTTTCTGTATCCCAGAGATTATGATATGTTGTGTTTCTTTTTAAATTTTATTTTAGGAATTTTTCAAAATTTCACCTTTGATTTCTTTAATGACCTGATCATTAAATATGAATATTTCAATCTCCATATGTTTGTATTTTTCCTGTGGTTCCATTTGTTGTTGATTTATAGTTTCATTTCATTGTCATCTAATAAGATGTGGGAAATTAATTCAGTGTTCTGTATTTTTAAAGATTTGCTTTATGCCTGAAAACATGACCTATTTTGGAAAAAATGCCATGATCTGCTGAAAAGAATATGTGTTTTGCAGTCGTTGAATGGAACATTCTGTAGCTATCCTTGTATTTGAACTATGATGTAGTTTATCTTTGTCTATTTGTGATATTTGAGTATTAAAGTCACCCCTATTATTGCTTTGGGGCCTGTATATTGAGTAGTGTTAGTTTTATGAGATTGGGAACAGTGATATTTACAAATATCTATCTATCTATCTATCTATCTATATATATATATCTGCTATATCTTCTTGGTTAGTTGTTCCCTTTAATAATATGTAAACCCTCTTTATCTCTTTGACTAATTTTGTCCTGAATTCTATTTGCTTTTAGATTCCATTTGCACGAAATATTGTTTTCCATGTTTTATTTTTAAGTCTATGTCTTTGCATGTGAGGTGTATTTCTTACAGGGAGCAAAGAGTTGGGTCTCATTTTTAAATTCAACCTGCTACTCTTGTATTTTTTAATTAGAGAGTTAAGACTGTTTACTTTCAGGGTCATTGTAGAAAGGTATATTATCATTCTGTTGGTTTTCTAACACTTGATTCTTTCTTAATTCTCATTTACTTATCTACTTTTCCTTGTATGTGTATAGATTCTTTTAAGTTTCTTCAATGCTGGCTTGGTGGTCATTATTTCCTGTAGTTTATGCTTATCTTGAAAAAATCTTTATTTCTTTCTTAATTCTGAAGAATAGCTTTACTGGGTATAGTAATCTATGTCAGCACCTATTTTCTTTCAGGGCTTGTAATGTATGATTTCATGTCCTCCTGGTTATTAGAATTTCTGTTGAAAATTTTGCCGTTATTCTGATGAATTTTCCTACATAAGTGACTTGGCATTTTTCTCTTGTCACTTTCAACATTCTTTCTCTGTTTTGTATTCTTGTTGTTTTAACTATAATATGACATGGGGAGGTTATAATATGACAAGGAGAGGTTTTTCTCTGGTCATGTCTATTTGGAGTCTGAAATGCACCCTCTACCTGGATGTTCATATCTTTCCGAAGATATGGGAACTTTTCTGTTATTATTTTACTGAATGGATTTTCTATGCCTTTAGGCTGTATCTTGGTGCTCTCTTTAACCTCCAAAATTCATAAAGTTGGTATTTTAATTGTGTTCCAGAGTTCTTGGATATTTCATTTGTAATTTCTCTCTTTTTTTTCCTTATTAGTATCTAAGTGTGAAAATTCATCAACTTTGTCTTCAAAGTTGACATTCTATCTTCTCCTTGATCCATTCAATTGATGAAGCTTTCCCCTGTGTTTTATTTGACTTGATGAGCTTTTCATTTCCAGAATTTCTTTTTCAGAATCTCTACCTCTTTTTGAGATGCTACTTAACATCCTGTATTGTCTCCCTTCCCTAATTCATTTAGCCATCTATTTGTATCCTTTTTGAAGTCATTGAACATTTTTAAAATTAGTTTTTTAATTTCTTTATACAAAATTTCTACTTTTATACCTTTGCACTTAGTTACTGAAGAATTATGAAATTTTGGAAAAGTTATGTTGCCTTTTTTTTCATCTTTCTGTATTTCTATGTTGAGATATGTGCATCTGTTATGATGAACATATCTTTCACTTTCATGTGAGGGTCTTCTTAATGACCAGTCTTCTTCTGAGGGCTTAACTGCCAGCATCACTCAGTGAAAAAAAACCTATAATAACAACAATGGCAAAGACAACCCAGTAATACAGTAAAAACCAGTTAAAAGCAACAACTATACCAACACTAACAATAGAAAAGAAAGGAGCAATAATAGAGTAAAGTGCTAGAAATTAATAAAAGTTAAAAGTAATAATAAAAGTAGAAGAGATAGTGAAAGGGAAAATGGAAAAGAAAGATTTTAAAAGTGGAAGATGAGAAAGAGGTGAAAAGAACATAAAAGTCCAATTGAAGAGTTAGAAAGGGAAGGAAATCAGACAGGAAAAATCAAACAAGCAAAGGAGAAAGAGGAGAAGGGAGAGGAGAGGAGAAGGGAGAGGGAGAGGAACAAGACAAAGAAGGGGAGGATTTAAAAGAAAAATGAGTCCAAAAAATTCCCCCACACCAAGGTGTTTAGATTGTTAAAGTTTCTTTCCAGAACCTGTAATATTGGATTCAGCTGATATTGGGGGAGGAGTAGTGGATCACAACAGAGGCCTTTTGTAAATTTTCTCCTGTCCTAGTTAGTAGGCTGGTGCCCTGGCCAGTCTTTCCCACAGGACAGGGCCAGTCTTGAGGCAAATCCCGACTGCCTCAGGGCTGTGTTCGCCCCAGAAACTTTTCATTGTTTGTTTCTGAGCCACTGCTCTCACCAGCTAGCTTTGTGATATGTAGATAGTGATGTGTCCCATTCATCCCTGAGGTTCCCATCAGGGCACCTGTGCACATAAACACAAGTCCTTGAACACACTGGCAAAAAGGGAAGTAAACAGAAGGCTGAGTTCTGTGCTGGAAGGTGCAACAATAGGAGCCAACAATCCAGCAGGCTTGATCCTGGTACTTTCAGACCCAGAGCCCTCAGAAAACCACAGGCCAGGCCTGGCTTCTCACCACAGGGTGCTGCTGCTAGCTACCATGTCCTGTGCAGCCCAAACTCCCCACTGAATAAATTTCCTAGGGGTCAGCAACTATCCCTCTCTGTCTCCATGACTGTCTCTCCTGGCTACCTCCCACTAAATCACTGCAGCAGTGACCTCAGGAACCCTGGCTTGTGGTTCTTCTGTGACTTCTGCTCCCCAAAGTAGCTCAGTTCCAAACAATTAGCCATCCTCCAAGAAAGATCTCTGAGACATGGCAAGCACTATAGTGGGTTCCTTCTCCAAAGCCGGCCACCGTGTAAGGGGAGTCACCTTCAGACTAAAACCCCACACTGGATTTACAGCTTGCAAAAACTGTAGCTGTCTCCTACAGCCAAGAGTGCTATCCCATTGTTCATCCCTGGGGTTGCAGCCCTCCCTGGCTCACCTTGCACTTGGAGAACCTGGCTCTGCTCCCCTCAGGACCAAGATGTGGCATTGAGGTCTGCTCCAGGCTCCTCTCTACCTTGCCTTTCTGACTCTGCTTGCTCTCTAGCCTTCCTGCCATCTCTTTCTTGATTCCTGGAGCTCTTCCTCTCTGTCATGCCCAGTGAGTGAGGCTGTTACTAGCAGGTATGGTAGGAAACCACAGAGAAGAACAAAGACAGTAAATCATTTCCTAGCCACTGCAGTTCCAGGAAGCCAATAACATCTACAACCACTACTCTTCTGGTGAAGTTTGACCTCACTCTCTCTGGCCCCAAATTCCTCAAGGAAGCAACTCCCCTCCCCTTTAAAACTTTTGTCCACGCTTTGCTCCCTGCTGAGTCTTGTCCTCCCCACCCCACCCCGCCCCGCCCCGGACTCAGCCCACTTGTGTGATCTCATGCAAGTGAATAAACCAGCCTCCTCACTTGTACAAGGCCTGGCATGGCTGGTCTTTCTGCTCTTTCCCTCCCTCCCTTATGCTCTCTTTCCCTCCTAGGAATACAGTCTCCTTTCTAATGCTTAGCTCTTCCTACTCAGACTCATGAAAAGGATACTCTTACGGTTTTTTACTATCTCATCCATATCTCCTTAACAAGGTTTTGTTGTTGTTGTTTTAAATGTTGTGGATTTTAAGCAATATTTTAACACCAGGTAGTATCATAGCATATTCATTGCCTTCTTTTTCAGATGTGTTTCTAGGTCCAATTATGTGTTTATTTTACCAAATAAAGTTCTTTTTTAATTTATCAAATTATAAAAAATTTATATTAGTAATTGAGTTGGAAACACACTGAATTTAGACCTTATATTCAGGAATTTAAGCTACCTTCTTGAATAGTTTTCCAAAGACAAACAAGGGAAATTTTTCACTGATATAAATTTTCTGATTTAAAATAGGAATTTAAAGCTTTTAGCATAGGACCTTAACATTTATTATTAGGTTTGTTCCAATATTGTTTGTCTGTCTGTTTGTTTCTGTTGTAAAGAGCACCTTTTCTTCCATTAAATTTTCAAACTGGTTATTATTTATAATAAATGTTTGTTTGAATAAATTTTATAACTTGTCACTTCCTTTTTAATTTTACCTTTCATGTGATTTTCATATATGATAGTGGGGTTCTTATTCCTGACTGCCATGAATGCTTCTGGCACTTTAAGTAGTGCTAACTTTTGGATAAAGAACAACTTTTCATAATGTTAGGGAAGTATCCATTAGTACCTACTGAGCTAATATTTTAGAAATCTGAAGTGAAGGTTGAGTGGTTGTAAACACATTCCTTAGCATAAGATTTTCTAATATGAAACCATCCTTACATTCCTTGGCTTTATTTCCCTTCTTGTATCTTTTGCATTCTTTCTGTTGATGTTTTATTTAAGATTTTTTATTTCCTTTTTTTTTTTTTTTGGTACCGGGGATCGAACTCAGGTCCTTCCGCTTGCCAGGCAGGTGGAGGAACCACTGAGCTAAATCCTGGGCCCCTATTTAAGATTTTTATTGGTTGTTATAATTAAGAATGATCCATAGATCTTTTTCATTTTTTCCATTCTCATATTTGTTTTGGAGTTTGACAATGTGTTTTTAAGGTGTTCCAGTCTCGGGACACAGTTTAAATAGCACTATAATTATCTGTTTGTTGTGAGTTTGAAAGAAGATAGATGTAAAACCCTTGGGAGGTGGTTTTGGAGATAGTTATGAATTTTCCAATTGATTTCTATACCTTAGTCTCTTTAAAAGGTCATCCTAATTCCCTTTATTTTCCATATAGATGTAATTAGCCTGTTGAACTGAACTCATGCTTTGGGAATCACTAAGGAATACGGGATAGGTTTTAGCTCTCTTTCTCAATTTTCTACATAGTCTAACTGTACCTTAGTAATTTTTGAAAAATTATATTTTGGAGAAAATTGTGCATTTTATCAAGATTTTCTAAAATTTAACCATAGGGGTTGTGCAGAGTACTCTATAACCATTCCTTAAATCTTAAATTCTTCCTCTTTTCTCAATTTAAATTTTGAGTTTTTCTCCAGAGATTTGACAGTGACATCATGTTTTAATTATTTGTTCAGAAAATCTTGAATTTATGTCCCTGAATCTCTATATCAAGTGGTATTTTCCATCACTCATTTAATTGCTTTCTGATTTTCTGTTTTGTTTTGTTGATACAGGGTCTCATTGTGTAGCCCAGGCTGGCCTCAAACTTGTGATGATTCTCCTGCCTTAGTCTCCCAAGTGCTGGAACTACAGGCATGCACCACCATGTCTGGTCTGATTTTCTATTTATTGCTGTCTTCTGTCTGCTTTCCTTAGGGTTGCTTTATCATATTTATTCTACATTTTTAAATTAATTGCTTAAATGTATTTATTTTCATGCTTTCTTACTTAAGAGCATAAATATTTAAACCAATGCATTTTTCTTCTGAACTTGCTTTAGCTACATTCTACAGTGTCTGATAGGTGTTTTGGGGTTTTTTTTGTATCATTGTGTCTTATTGTTAAATATAGTCTATAGAGCCGGGGATTTAGCTCAGTGGTTCTGTCACCTGCCTTGAAAGCACAAGGACCCGAGTTCGATCCCCAGTACCAAAAAAAAAAA
>NW_004624941.1:241954-328907 GCF_000247695.1 Heterocephalus glaber | reverse complement strand
AGAATGAATTTGGAAGCCTTGCTTCTCTTTCAGTTTCCTTGGTGAGTTTAAAGAGTAATGGTGATAGTTCTTCTTTAAATGTCTTGCAGAATTCAGCAGTGAAGCCATCAGGACCTGGGCTTTTCTTTGTTGGTAAATTTTTATTACATTTTCAATTTCACTCATTGTAATGGGGGTGTTTAGAATTTCTATATCTTCTTCATTTAACTTTGGCAATTCACCAGATTTTTTAAAAAGTAGAAACATGAAACAAATCCAGAATTAACTTATAAGCATCTCTTGTTTTTAACCACACCAATTTCAGACCTAATTAACAGGCAGAGAGAGGGTGCATACCACCCAGATCTTGTTTCTCTCTGGATCTGCCTCCCTCAACATCTCTCCATCCATGCAACTCTGGAGGGATTTATGTTATCAGACCTAATTCATTAAACTGCATGCTTAAGACCAATGCTCTTTAATGGATGAATGAATGTACTTCAATAAAAATGTAAATTAAAGGATAAAAAATAATCCAGTGCTTAGAGATCCTTGGCAAACCAGCCATGTGTAGACTATCTCCTGTGATCTGTGGGGGCTGTGGAATATCCAAGCAAGGGAGGCCCCTGAGGGAGCTGAGCTTTCCCAGGAACCTTCTAGCCCCATGTGGCCCCATGTACAGGATAACTGTGTGCCCTGGCTCAGTGCCCTCGTCACGACTCCACATGGTGCCAGGCTTATCATTGGGTGACTGATGGGAGGTGGCACTATAGTCACTTATAAGAAATTGAAAGAGAAATCAGGCTGGTGTTCAAGTCAGTCAGCATCCATAGGGCACCTGCTGTACGCAAAGTCATAAAACTCAGCCTGGAGAAGCTGCTGGGGCCAAAATGTTCTCAGATGTCCCTACCCACAAGGAAAGCTTCCCTGGATACTTTCTTCAGAATCTCCAGCTGCTATTTTTTGATTTCAAGAGAAATAGAGAGACTGTCATATTCTAGGACTAAAGGTGCAGTCTGTCAAAGCTGGCTCTACCAGTTTCCATCAGCAATCTAGCGAAGACACTACTTTCGGAGCTAAAACAATCTCTTGTTGCCATGACAACCCTGCAGCTCCTTAAAGAGAAGGCACTCAGTGCTGCAGGGCTCCTGCTGGTCCTAGGGGCAGCAAGAATCATAGGTCAAGGGGCAGAGGAAGGGGGACCAGACCGAAGGCCAGTCATGGAGGCAGGAGTGCCACAGTGCCCTGGCTTCTCCTGGGACACATCTTGGAAGTGATGAAAGAGATGCAGCACATTTGCAAGGAACAGTCAAACTCAGGACCAGCAGTGCTTGCAGAAGGAGTCAGGAGGAACACTCCTTATTCAGGGCCAGTTCAGGAGGCTCCTGGCTGGCCCCTGCAGATAGTCAGGAAACAACCACAGAACGGACATCGAACTTGAGAGCACACATGCTCCCCAGCAGTGCCTCCTCCCAGAGGGCTGAGGACAGAGATAAATGGATGATAGAGGGCCAGAGAGGGTCTTCCCACAGCCAGGAAGCCCTCATCACCTGGAGCCCCAGCAAATGCAGGGAGGTTGGAAGCCTCAGGACAGTCACCAGCATTGGAGCTGAGACAGAGTGAGCATGTGAGCCAGCTCAGAGGCAAAAGCTTTCCTGAGATCTTCGGCATCAGTGACCACCCCTTTCCTGTTCAAGACCTTTCCTCCATCACCATGACAACCATATCTCATAATCAGCCAGACTCTATCAGGAGAATAAGAAATGAGAACCACAAAGATAATTTGCTACCACAAAGATAATTTGCTACCAGCTCAGAAGGAGTTGTCTGTGGGGCTCCCCCATACTCAGCAACCGGAGCCAAAGCCTCCCCACCTTGATACAGGACCTGGACAGAGCACAGACCCCCTCCAGGAACAGCAGAGGTGCATGGATCTCAGCATCCTGTAGCCCTGTTGGCATCATGGATAGTGGGGAGGCTCTGACAGAGATTAGATTAGATTACAGGAGACTTCAGGGCATTCTGTGACAAGGTGTGACAGGGAGTCCTCGAGAATGTGAAGAAGACAGTCCAGTGACAACACAAGGCAGGGGCATCAGGCTAAGCTGCAGGCTGGGCTCAAAACAGCCATTGCATGCTTGGTCTCACTGTGCTGTGACCACCTACCCAGCCAAAGCTTGTGCAGCCCAGCCAGCCACTTCAGAGGTGGGGTCAGGACTCTGGACAGCAGCCTTGAGGTCAAACAGCCCCCTCCTATAGAGGTCACCTGCTAGTGGTGTCCCAGAGCCTGCTGGGACATGGAGCACAGGAAGAGGAGGGCTAATGCTCTAAGCCTGGCACCTTGGTAGTCTTGGGCAGGACATCTGGAGTGAGGGCGCAGAAACGGAGAGCCAGGCTCATTCAACACTGCTGTTCTGTGCACAAATGGGGAGCCAAGCAGCCTCCAGGGAGAGGAGAGCCTGGTCTGCAGCGGGGTCCAGGTTCGGCCAAGGGAGCTGCAGCAAAGGGCAGGAAAACAAGACAAAAGCTGAACATCTTCCTGGAAATCACTCAGCTCCACATGTTCTTTACATGGGGAAACAGAGAGCCTGGGACCACAGGGAGACCCTTGCCAGCACAGGACAGGACAAAGGTTGGGGATCCACAACCAGGAACCTTCAGGACACCTGCAAGGTCTTCATGCAGCTTAGGCAGCACATTAAAGCTCCCTGCTTCTGCCTCAGGCCCTTAGGACCCTGCAGTGTTTAGCAGCCCTAGTGTTGTCCATGGCATCACCCACCTGACTTTGAGACACAGAGCAAAGGGGCTGCACCCAATCTGCCTCCTCCTCTACCCTCCCTGTCAGAGCACAGCCTGACTTCTATTAACTTTCAGGCAAATGTCTTGAGACTGGTGATTTACAGAGCCACATGCCCAGGCCAGCGCTGCATGCACCTCTTGTTCCAGAGGCACTGCGATGGCTCAGAAAGATGAGTAGTGTGGGGACAACCTGGGACTCAGGAGGCCTGGAGCAGCCCCTCACTCATTTGCGGGGGACCCTGGAACCAGAACAACGGGGTATCTGGTCTGGGTTTTCTTGTTGCCCTAAAATGACAGCTGAAGCCCACAGCTGAGAACTCAAAGAGATCACACCCCACATTGGAGCCCAGAGGCCACCAACACTAGGTCAGTTGCTTGCAGCAGGGTCAGCTGCAGATGCCAGCCTGGGGACAGAGCCCCATGCCTCCCCCTCCCTGGCAGGAGGACAAGCACGGGGATAGTGCCATCCAAGGGACACCTCATTTGTGAGAATTTCACCCTGATCCTCCTGGTGGGCATGGGAAAGGAGTTACTTCTCTTCCCCGAGGGAAAGGCAGGAGGTCCCAAGAGAACACATAAATTCCAGGGGTGCTTTCAAAATGCAAAAGCGGGATTTGGTTCCCCAGTTAAATATCTGCTTGGTTTCCAAACTTCCATCTATGCTGGACCTGACCTTGGAGGAGCTCTCTGGAGAGAGGGGACATGAGGGGCCACACCTGGGAAGAAAGGAGCCCTAGGTCACCCCTTCTTACCATCAGGCTCCTAGGGGAAGGAAAGTGGATTGCTGAGATGGTAACTGGTGGATTGGCAGCACCGGCCATGCCGAAGACAACTGGAGTCAGAATGGAAAGAAAACTGCTGTCCTCTCCTCGGTCCTCTCACATTTACTCCAGAGGAGGTGGGATGCCAGGATGGGCACCCTGCCCTCACCCAACCAGCTTCCAGACTACACTCCAGACCACCAGTTCTCTGTCTCACCTCCTCTGGTGAAAGAGAGAAGAGCTCTAAATGGAGGTCCATAAAGCAACGGGGCCATGTACACTATAATGACAAGTAACCAAAGTCCCCTAAGGTAGGCTGCGCCATCCTCCCTTGGCCAGCAGTCCTAAGGATGGCACAGGTTTCTGGAGAAAATAAAGATAGGACAGCCTGCTCCAGTTCAGGCTCCACTGCAACTGCTTAACACACCAGTCGTGCTAATAGAAACATGTTGAACCTGGAGATAGGGAAGAGGCTCACACTCAGGGACCACAGCCAGCCAGAGAGGAGGCTGCACTGCAGAGCAGCAAGAGGCCCTGCGACTGAGGCTGCACTGTGGTAGGCAGGAACACCAGTGAGGGCTAGGGCTTGGGTCCAGACAGCAGGCAGGACACGGAGGCCTGCAGAGTGTGGGCTTCTGCAGAAATCCACCCCTCAAGGGTGGACACCCTGCTGTGTGCCCCAGGGATCGGAGTGCTGTGTGGAACCTGTGGAAATGTCACCCCATGTCATGATGCCCTGGGTGCAGTCACTACCGCGTGGCCAGAGCTCTGTTTGAACTCACACAGCCCGGTGCTCTCCCACACAGCCCAGTCCTCCCAGCACAGCAGATACTATAGTGCATGGGCACTGGCTGTGTAAGAGACAACTGCCCCCAGAATGTAAAGTCCTCAGTGAGTAGGAGGGAGGACAGCAGACATCTTTACTATGAAATATCTTTTATTTAGCAGTGCAGGACTGAGTTAATAGCAGCCCAGACCAAAATAAACCGTGCCCTCCAGAACTGTCACAAAAACAAAGCTGTAAGGAAGTGTCCACCCTCTAGTGTCCAATGGCTGGACTGCACCTCGGCTTTTCACTTCTTGCAAGCCCAGCTGTTTTCAGGAAGAACCAGGCAGGGTTTTCTGAATTAGGGCCAAGAGGGCTTTGACTTGGATTCATTCCATTTTTCTGCCCCTGGAAGGAAGGTCATGTATTGTGCCTACCCTGTGTCCCCAGCAAGGGGGATTCTGCAGCATCCCTGGTGCTTGCCGTTCTACCCATGCATACACACTCACGATATGGAGCTTTGTGATTCTTTTCAAAAATATGATATACAAAAGTTTGCTGGATTCAAAATACACTCATGTTATCCAAAGAAATGTCAACATTACCAGTACCAAAGGAAGAAAAAAGGGAGTATTTGATTTTTTAAACCATTCAAATTATGAAAATTATTTTTAAATTTTTATCATTTAATTGGGAAGGGAAATTTCTAATCACTATGTATTGAGCTCAAAAGTCTTTATCAGGAATTGCATGTAGACATTTCAGGTATTAAATCAATATTTTTTAAAGGAAATCCAGTCTTCTTCTTACCTTTGCTGCCTTGTGTGTGCCATGTCGTTTCTGCTCTGCCATGCCTGTTTTTCATCCCTGCCTTGGAGTTGGCTGGTTATGGACTAAAACCTCTATGAACTGTAAGCCAAATAAACCCCTTCCCCTTTAACTTTGGGTGTCTTGTATTTTGTCTCAGCGATGAGAGAAAAGTAACTAACAGAAATTTAGTACCAGGGAAATGGGGTCATTGCTGTAACATTACCTGGTCATGTGGCTCAAAAGCCTGTGGAACTGGCTTATGGAAAAGGGAAGAGTTAGGAAAGATCTGGAGATGTTGGCTACAGAATCAGCACTGGAATGCCTTAGACTGTTTTGTATGGGAGGTTCTGGTCAGAGCTCAGAAGGCTGGTAGAGACCAGGCTCAGGAGGTTTCTTCTGGGAAGGACTGCATTGGCAGCTGGACTCCAGAAGATCTTTGTTCTGACTTGACAGAAAGTTTGTCTAAATTTTGCTCATGTTCAGAGACTCCTGGAAGATTCAGAGCTACCAGCTGAAGAAGTAGGGCTACAATGCCTTAGGCTGTTCTGTTGGGGAGATTCTGGTCAGAGAACAAAAGACCAGAAAGCTTATAAAGACCAGGCTGGGAAGGTTTCTGCTAGAAAAAAGGACTGTATTGGCTGTTGGACTCCAGATGATGTGTGTTATAGCTTGGCAGGAAGTTTGCATTTTGTTCATATCCAGAGACTTTGCCTGAGACTGAGATTAAAGGTGGTGAACTAATTAATCTTGCAGAAGAAATTTCAAGGCAGTCGAATATTGAGGCAGTGGCATGGTTACCGCTGGGGGCTTTTAGCCAGATCTATATGGAGAATCAAGAGCAAAACGACCAGCAGAATGATTTAAAACATTTTGAGTTGGGCCGGAAAGGAAGCTCTAGTAAAGCTGTGGACTGCAAAGACAGAGCAGAACAGATCTTGATTACTGAGAAGGAACAGAAAAACAGAAAAGGTGGTTTCAGAGCATCACAGGAAGCAGTAGGACTCCGCACTTTGGAGCCTCAGATTTATAAAAGTGAAGGAATTTGCTTTGAAAAATAAGCCCCAGAAAACCAGATTCCAAAATGGCAACAGCCATACCATGTTCCAGAATGACAACAGCCTAGGGAAGCTGTTCCAAAATGGCGGCAGCCTAGAGAATTTGTTCCTTGGGATTGGGTTCAGAGTGCTCAGCAATCAGGCGAGAGAGGGAAGACTGGCTATTCCTGCTCCAGCTGGCACCAGACCTTGGCATCATCCATGTGGTGCTGGTTTTAGGTGCATGCAGAATGCAAGAGTTGTGGTGTCAGGAAGGCTTCCACTCAGATTTCAGAAGGCCAGGCAGTGTGACCCTGATAGGGCAATGTGTGAAGCTGTGAGTGTGAAGCCAAATGTGCACTGGAGACCCCAGAAGTTTGGAGAAACCAGGAGCACAGATCACCTGAGGAAAGCTGCAAGGAGGAAGCAGAGCCAGCCCAAGAGAGAAGCCATGGGAGCTACAACCACCAGAAATGGCACAGGGCTGGAGCCACTCAAGCCCTTTGGAGTTCACAACTTGCCACAGGTTGCTGGGGATGCTGGAAATGGAACTGTGGGATTTAATGTTTGCCCTACTGGATTTTGGACTTATTTGGTCCCTTTCCATTGTATCCTCCTATTTGTAACTTTTAGAATAGTAATGTCTATCTTGTGCCATTGAATGTTGGAAGAGTTTGACTTTCTTTTCTTTTGCATGGGGGCTTGCAGCTTAGAGTTTGCCTTAAATCTCAGAGGAGACTTTGTACTTGGACTTTTCAGGAATACTGAAACTGTTAGGACTTTGGCAACTCTTAGAGACGGACTAAGTGCCTTTTGTGTATAGGAATGTGTATGAGTCTTTGGGAGGCCAGGGGTGGGATGTTATGGTTTGTGTCTAGATGTTCCCCAAAGCCTCATGTGGTCATAGGATGGATTGAGATTATGTGAAGCTGGAATTGATTCATGATGCAATGCTAGGCTCAAGGGCACTAGGATTAAGGGTGTGAGTGCTGCCCACCCTAAGTGGTTTGAATAAGATAAAAGGGCCAAAAGAGACACCAGTAATTCCTTCTTGTTACCTTTGCTGCCTTGTGTGTACCATGTTGTTTCTGCTCTGCCATGCCTGTTTTTCATCCCTGCCTTGGAGTTGGCTGATTATAGATTGAAACCTCTCTGAACTGTAAGCCAAATAAACCCCTTCTCCTTGAAAAAAAAAAAAGGAAATCCAAATTCAAGCATCTCATGAAGAAATTTTAAAATATTTTATTTATAAACTATACAAATTCAATATTTAGCATTTTTCCCTCATAATTTATATTAGTTTACTCATTCTAATTACATACTATGAACCTATAATAAATTTTTTCAACTACTCCCATAAATGTCACCCTATGCAAGACAAATGCTACATTCTGTGTGTGTTGTGGGGTGAAAGAACATAGGAAAACTCTTGGGGGGGTGCCCTTTCTAACTCACAACTGCTAAAAATCTTCACATTTTGTATAAAATATGAAATTCTGGCATAGGTGGCGCACATCTGTAATCCCAGCACTCTGGAAGGCTGACATAGAAGACTCTCAAGTTTGAGTCCAGCCTGGACAAATTAGCAAGACCTTATCCCAAAACAAAAAAAATTAAAAATGTCTGGAGATGTAGTTTAGTGAGAAGGCTCTAGGTTTAATCCCCAGTACTGCACCAAAAAATAAAAAATAAAAAAGATACATTCTTAGAAGTGGGCTAGCTGAGTCAATGATTGACACAATTTCAATTATAATAACTTCCCATAAAGCCCCCAGTAATGTACATCCCTCCCAGTAATGCAGGACCTCCCTTCTGTCCACAACTTGAACAGCCCTGGGTGTTACTGACTTCTTCAGTCTCTCCTGAGTGAGGTATGGACATTGATTTTACCTTTCTCTGCATTTCCCAGTATACTTGAACAGATGTTTATTTTCCATTTACATTTCTTCTTCTGGGAATTTCCTCTTTATTTCCTTTATCATTTTATTTTCCTTTATCATTTCCTGCTGGGCTATTGATATTTTCTTATTAATTCACAGGCATTTGTTTACTGGGATATTGCCCTATTTTCCCTCTAGCCCACTAGCCATATGACAGAAGAGGTCACTAGCCATGTGACAGGAGCTCATCCCATTGGACAGTGCAAAAGAGGTCATTTCCGGGGGTGTGGACACTGGGCTGGACAGCATCACAGTTCACCATCTCGCTTCCATCTTGATGTGACCTCTGTGATACGTAATTTGAAATCATTATATAATTAAATCTAACAATCTTTTCTTTATGGCTACTAAATATGTGTTTCTTCTTTAAGCAAGCTAACCCTAGCCCAAAGTTATTTTTTAAAGCTTCTGTTTTTATTTCTAATATTTTACACTTTTTTTATTAGATCTCTGATCTATAAAAAATCTATAGGCGCACGTGGCAGGCTTGTGAATCTAGCCTTGGTTCCATGTAGATGTGTAGGATGTGCACTTGTTGAACAGCCCATTCCCTTCCCATGCCATTTGTCACAAGTGCTGTTGTGTCCTGTCTGCTGTTCACTTGGGTTTTGTCTAATGAGTCATGCTTTGTTCCAATACTTAGACGGCTCCACCCACCATCACACAGGTAAGCACTCAGGTGCGTTTTCACCCAGGTGTTCAATGCCTGTCCCTCTCCAATTAAAAATGAGGAAATCGTGTCCTGGGAGTGGCCAGATTGCAGCCAGAAGTGACAAGAGCAGAGATAAAGTAACACACCTCAGCAGTGAGACCCACCCTGAGGGCAGCCAGCCACCTGAGTGGGGGTCTCCAGTGACCCTAGCACCTCCCTGTCTCCTGCACTTCTGCCACTCATCCACCCCAGCTCAGCTGCAGAAACACAGAGATGACCTGGTGTCACCCTCTAGGCTCAGCCTCTGCTGATGCAGCCAGCCTGGACACACAAGGACACCCAAGCTGACTTGGGTGAAGGCCCAGAGGAGAGGCTACTTTCAGAGGAAGAAATGAAAATGGCAGTTTCTTTGTTACAAAGAAAGTGTTTCAAGATGGCAACACCAGAGTTCTATGGCTTCCAGGCCCAGAGAACTGCAAGCCCCTCAAGCTGCTTCCACATTCAAATAGAGGGCCCTGGATCCCCTGGCAGCAGGGTTTGGCACTGCCTGGGCCGTGCCCTGTTCAGAAGCTCAGCTGAACTCTCCTAACATAGAAACTTCTGCTCAGCAGAGGCCCCAGACCTTGGCCACATCTTCCCCTCAAGATATCTGAGTTGCAGCCAAGGGGTGTGACCCATAGGGCCCCTGCCCCCTGCAAAACAACCAAGAAGATGGCTCCAGGCTGTGGAAAGAACAGACCCTGTGCTCTGCAAACAGACAGACCCAGGGTTAAATTCCACTCCACTTCTTACCATCTACACAACTGAGGATCATTTGGGGACAATGAGAGGTGCTTCAGGAGCCACAGTGAGTATTAAATGATGTGAGACCCAAAGCTGGCACAGGGTAGAGACCAGTGAATAGGCACCTTTAAGGACAGGCAGTGTAGCCAAGTGGTAAGAGCTGCACTTCAAAACAGTCCCATCCTGCCCCTTGCCAGCTGAGCAGCAGAGATCCTAAAGGTCTCTGCCTCCTTTCCACAGAAGGATCAGGCAGCTGACACTAATGGGCCACCCCTCCTGTGTCAGTTGAGGATTAAGCATGTTAGCATTTGGAACTCAGCTGAGAACACTGCCCTGCATAGAACAAGGGCCAGAGGACCGTGTGCATATTAAGGAGGGCTTCTAGGTGAATGCTATGTGACCATCAGGGTTTGAAATTAGAAGAGCAGGTGAGAGGTTTTTCTCCACTTCCTCCACCAGCTCGAGTGACCCCTGTCATTTATCTGAGCTGCAGTCTCCTGGAAGGAGGCAATGATCGGTGCCTAAAACACTGCAAGAATCAAACACACCCTGTTGCCACAGTGCAGATGGGTGAGACACACACACTGGCCGCTGTCATTGATCACCTTTCTGGCCATGGGAACTCTGGTCTTTGGGGGCCATATATAGGGCAGAGGCTCTCTGCTCAGAGCCATACTGTGCCCAGAGCTGAGTGCCCAGTGGAGAGGGAATCAGTGCCGCTGCCCCCTAGAGGCTCACATTGGCCTACTGGGCTCATGAATCATCCAGAGAATGGTAGTGCCTCATGGCTGCAGTGCTCATGGCCACTGAGACAAGCAAGGCTCCTGGGCACTGGCCCGACTTGAGCAGAGGCCTGGCTATTCCTTTAGGACCTAGCCAGGGATGGATGCTTCTGTCAGCCTGGGCTTCTCATCTGTAAAGGGGTTAGAGAGTGAAGAAAGCGAAATATGTGCAAACTATCTGTGCATGGGAAAAGAACAGATGTTGTCTCTGCTGTGCTTTCTGCTGGCCATGAACCTCAAGAGGACAGAGTTCACACAGAGGTTGCCGTGAGTGGAGGCCAGGTCTGGGCTGCTGTGCTCTCTATCCAGGATAAAAGGGATTTCCTGACCTGGCTTTTCTGTCCTTCATTCTTTTCATAAGCATGCGCCTCTTCCTCCATCCATAAAGATGAAGACATTCTTCTGTGGGATTTAGAGTTGGGGCTGTGTGCCTGGCCCCAGCTCCCTCCTCCTTTTGAATCGAACCCAGCACAGCTCTGTGCTCTCCAGATGAGCCCACCTTCCCCTAAAGCCCTGGGAATTGCTTACTCACACCAAAATCCACTGTCCAGGGTTTCCAGCCAGAAATAAGCCTTCTTTTCATGGGCAATGAGGCAGCGGCCCGGAGCAGAAAGGGGCCTGCATGCCCGGCTGGGCCTCTGCAGCCTGTTGCTCACAACAGCCCAATCACCCTGCACAAAGACCCTGAAAGGAGTCACCTAGGCCAGAAGGGGCTGTTCAGGGTCAGAGACAGAATCTACATCTCACTGCACATATTGGGCCACGGAGGCTGGGCACGGCCCTGGACCTGCTCACTGAAACCCGAGTGGAGCCTGCAGAGGACAAGGCCAGGGGTGGGGGTGCCTCCACAGGAGCTCGGTGTGTCCCTTCCTGGGGAGGTCATTTGTGGACTTGGATTTCCAAAAGGTTGCATGGGCTGAGTGTGGAGGCTGTAAGAGCAAATGCTGTGTCTGTGTCTGGCTTTGAGGCATTTGTCCAACAAACATTGATTTCAAGCCTACCTCGTACCAGGCCTCCTGCCAGGGCATGGGGGTCAGGGATGAATAGAGTCAGCCAAGCCCACTGAGCTCTGCCTGCCCCTGCCTGGTGGCCAGGAAGGAGTCTGGGCTCTAACCCACCTTCCACTCACCATCACGTGTCCTCCACTGGCCACAGCACTGAACAGGGGTTCCTTCCCCACAGAATGTGTGCAGGCCCACAACCCTCCTCCCAGGACCACCTGGCAGACCCATGGATGTGTCCTAGTGAGGAGGTCCATGGCTCTGGGTTTGGCAGCCCTTAGAAATTGAGTCCCATTCCAACACACACCCGAGGTTCGCTCTGGGAAGGACAGCACAGCGGTCATGCACTTTGCCTTCAGGTCCCCACAGTCTTGGTTCACATCCAGAGTCTGTTATCTGTTGTGTGACTGTAGCATCTACATACTCCAGGATCTCAGCTAAAGCCTGGGGTGTGACAAATAAATGAAGTAATGGAAGAGAAAAGAGTTCTCTGCAGAGATGATCCTAGTAAGCCCTAAATAATCATTTAGATGCTTATAATTCAAAGGATAAGATTTGTTTCTATCTCTTCATGTGTACATCTTTGGACCAATCCAAAAACACAGCATGCTAAGATGGAGTTATAAGGCACTGTGGAAACAAATACCTAACACTAATCACAACCCTAACCCTGTCAGAGGGAGGCGACAGGGCCTGGCTGCAGCCCTCACCTCCGCGCTCTGCCTGTGGCCCTGTGAGCTTCCCGTCTCCTCTCAGGCCTAGAGCTGACGGTAGTGCTGAGTTTTCTGTAATTGCAACCTCACGAAAGCACTCAGGGGCCTTGGCCACCTCCTAGAGCAGCAAGGGTCCCCAGAGGATATTCACTCCACATTGCCCCCAACTTCCCATTTACACAAAAGGAAGCTGAGGCATAAGGAAAAACTATCCCAGGGCACACAGGAGATGAGGACTCAGCCAAGGCCAGAGGCTGGGCAGTCGGGCACCAGTAGAGCCATGCCTTCCAACCCCATCAAGCACTGGGTCCTGGGCGGTCACCTCAGAGTCTGAGGCACCACCCTCAGACAGCCAAGTGGGACAGCACTGCCCCGGTCACGGAGGTCCAGAGTGAATGTGAGTCTCAGCATGTCATTCTAGAACACACTTCTATCCACACAGAGGCCTGGGACTCTGATGGAACCACAGCTAGACTGGACCATCTCAACCCAAATCTACTCCCTAAGAAGAATCCTAATACTGAAATTGTAGCAAAGATAAATAAAGAATTACTTCTTCAGTTGAGATACCATCCACTGTATTTTTGCTCCAGGAGAGAGAAGTGTTTGTAGCACAGGATTTTTACCTGCAGCTCTGGGTGTTCACACAGGTACAATTAGGCTTGCATACAGGTCACTCAATTGCTGCCATTTGTCATTTAACAAAGATTTATTGAATTTGATTTGATATGAACAATTATGAGTTATTAAAGATCAATCTGAATCAATAGTAAAATAAACTCACCCTTAATATAATCTAATATAAGTTAGCACCACAAAACACTCTCTTACTCTTAAGATGCTGTTTCTAGAAATGGAAAAAGACAAAAGCATTTAGCAAGAAGAAAATGAGAAAATGTCTAGGACAAGACTTTCATGCGTATGGGATGGTAATTCCCAGGCTCACTTTTCCCTAGGAAGAATCTCTCTAACTGCAAACTCTGTGGCTGGCTCTTCAGCTCCCAGCCATGCAGAGATGCCTCAGGAGCAAGAGTTCCCACCCAGCTGCAGCCTTCCTCAGGAGACCCTGCACCCAGAGCAGAGAGCACCCCGGAGAAGCAGGAGGCTGGGATGCATCACAGTGGTACAGCATTGCCTGATGTGCACAAGGCCCTGCCCCTCCCCCAACAGCACCAGGAAAACAAAACAGAACAAAATACCCAACCAGGTAAAGTGAAGGCCCCCCTGAGTACAGATCACACATGGGCACCCGGATCCGCAGCAGGGCGCGCAGGCCAGCTTGCTCTGCACACAGCAGGAGTGGCAGGCTGTCCTCACACAAGTGCAGGCGGGCTCCCACGCTGTGAGTGTCAGGCACCCACCCTTATCAGTTCTCCGTCCAACACTGACAGTCACAAAGCTGGGCTGGAAAAGTGATAAGGGAACGTGGCTGGCTGGCATGGGGTACAAAGCTTCACAGGATGGGATGACACTGACCTCTGACACCCGCTGACCCTCTGTTCACCCCTCCCAGTCCCCGCTGAGCCCCGCTGGGCTCCAGTCTCCCTGGGACCCTGACAGAGGCTCTTGTGCTCCTGCATACAGAAACCCAGGACAGCTGTGGAAAGTAGTGAATTCTTTCCATCTTTTAGAAAGTCAATTAAAAGTTATTTTAAATTTTAAAATTAGCAAATGACCAAAGCAAGTGAAGTCTTTACCCAATGGCTCTGATGGTTCTGAGGCCAAGGGCCCAGCAAGTCCTGCTCCTCTGCGAGTCTGTGCTGAGCCTGCACCCACCTGCCATTCATAAAGTCCCCAGCGAGTCTCCTCCTCCAGTGGGGATTGGTCCTCCCGGGCTGGCCACAGGCCAGGGCCCATCGGTGAATGCTGCAGCTGAATGTGTCCGTGCACTGCTGGCCCTGATGGGATTAGGCCAGGGTGGAGCTGGCTAGTAGAGAATGGTTCTCAGGCCCCACATTTACTGCCCATCCCATCTGATTCCTCCTCCTGCTTGGCCTTCTGAGCTGACTCATGCCCAGAACCTTTGAAAGCCTGGAACCACTAACATGTAGAGACTTAGCACAATTCTGTGTATCAGGATGAAATCAAAGCATTTTGCAGATTTCAGGAATGGATTCCCTCTGCTTGCCTCCTCCTAATTGTGTGGCCTCAAGGACGCATGGAGTATGTCTGAGCAGGGGCTTCCTGATCTGGGAGGCAGAGACAGTTGTCCCTTTCGATCTGGGAGATGCAAAACCTCAGATCTGCAAATGCCCAAGTCCCTCATGTAAATGGCACAGTCCTTGCTTACAACCTGTGTCCATTGTCCCTGAGTGACTTCTAATACCAAAACAAATGTAAATGCTCTGTAAATTGTTGTTACACTGTACTGATTAAGAGAAGACAAGGAAAAAGGTCTGTCCGTGTTCTGAACAGACACAACTATTTTTCTAAATATTTTCAATCCACCCTGGATGAATCCACATGCGTGGAACGTGAGGATACGGAGGAGTAATGACTGTGCCGACGATGCCTGGGATTGCTTGAGAGTTAAAGGAGAGATCAGTGGGAAGAGCTAAGTTCACATTCCAGTCAGCTGCTTCCTGGTTTTGCAGCCTTTTAGTAAGTCCCTTGAACTTTCCAAATCTCAGTTTGTTACTCTGCATTATAATAGTTATCATAGCTACCTCAAAGGGTTGTTGAGTATGTGGTCAAGAGCTTGATATTTGCAGTTGGGCTGGCCTGGTTTTAAATCCTGACCATCACTGACTGACTCTAAGTCTCTCAGATTCTAACCATTTCACCTTCTGCATCTTCCAAACACCTTGGACTACTGACCTCGGGAGTGTGGAGAGGCTGAGGTGGGATGAGCCACCACCGAACACCCTTAGCACAGAGAATTTGTGTCACTGGCCACATAGCCAGTATCTTGCCACCAGGGACAGTGACACAGGAGGAGATACCCACCCAAGTAGCCACTGTTCCAACTATCCCAGGAACATTGCTGGGCCCTGCAGACGGCCTCCCTGGATCAGGGCAGGTGAGTCCTGTGTGTGAGACCCTCCTCCTGAGAAGGCACAAACTGCACACCTGCCCCTTGGTCAGGACCAAGAGGGTGACATGGACACAGATGCTAACTCTTGTAGGTAAGGTGCCCAGGACACAGGGTGCCACAAGAGACATAAGGCCAGGCCATAGCCAGGCTGATCCAGGACACAGAAAGTGAGTGAGAGGGGTCAAGGTGAGTGATGGAAGGGAGTGCTGGCTTGCTTTGGTCTGAGCCCTCTCCACAGTCTATCAGGGCTGGCCTCCTGGGCTCTGCAACATTGAAGGCACCTGCCCTTGTTTTACAGATGGGAAACCCTGGGGCCCAAGTTGTGACCATCTGAAGGGTACAGGTCTTTCTGACCCTCTCCCAGAGCACTCTTTTGACACAGAGCAGAATGTGGGGTGCTTTCAGAGAGGAGGGGGTGGCCTCTGAACAGTGGGAGAAGGGAAAGCTGGGTGGTGGGGCCCAAACTGCCAGGAGACAACATGCAATGGCTCATTCCTTTTTCTAGCAAAGTGTGAGAAACTGCGGCCTTGTCTTTTCTATCAAAAGATACAAATTAGAGTGCCTCCATTTTAGATTCTAGTCCACCCTAGGTGGCCCCACTCCTGAAATTATGAGGAACACCTAAATTTTGCAAACACAGCTGCAGACCAAAGATAGTTTATCAATAGCCACGGATTTTCTGTCCCCACATCCTCCCCCCCCCCCAGCAATCATTCAGACCTCCCCTTACACACCTTGAACTAGCCAATCAGGATAGACTGAACCTTCAACTCAGCCAATGGAAAAAAAGATCAGCTGCTTCTCATTTGTTAGAGCTTAAAACTCCACTTCCCCACCACTCAGTGCACCTGCTGCCTCTGAGTACATTGGTGCCCTTTTGCAGAAGTAAACTTTAAACTTTGTCTTGTTGAGTCCTCTTGCTTGCTGTCTGAGTGGATTCTTTCTGGCACACCAACAATTTGAGTCTGGGGGCTCATTTCTAACAAAAGCAATGTCCTACTTCAGGACTCCTACAACTTGGTCTTTGCAAATCACCCTCAGTCTCATAAATACTAGCGGGAACACAGAAACTGGAAGGAGCTCTGGGTGTCCAAGTCCAGAGCATCTACCAAAGCAACTCCTTACCTCTCTCCACACCTGAGAGAGGCAGGCAAGCAGCTCAAAGGCCCCTTCCCATCTTCTTGTTTCCCTAGTACAAATGAGGATCACATTCTGTGTCTGAATAAGATTGATTGCTTAATGTGTATACTTCTTATAACCATTCCATTGAGTTTACTTATGTGGGCTTTTTTATTCAATTTAATTTATCTAATAGGCATGGAGAAGACCATTTATCATCCTTTTTACTTTTTGTTTTGAGAAAAGTTCTCACTAAATCACCCAGGCTGTCCTTGAACTTGTAATCTTTCTGCCTCAGTCTTCCAAGTAGCCGTGATTACAGCTATGTGCACCATGCATGGCTCAGAACAGCCCTTTGATTTACCGCCCAAACTCATCTCATGGTTCCTGTCCCCAACACTCTTTTCCAAACTTACTGCAGCTGTCCTTTAAGGTCAAGATAGGACAAGGCATGGCCACAGCCCAACTAGGATTAACTTCATTGGCAGGACATCATCCACACATGGAGGGGGCCCCATGCCAGGAACATCTGGAGGTGTTTCATCACAGCTGGCTGCTCTGTCCCTTGGGGCTCAAACCCTGTCAGCCTGTTGGCTCACAAACCCTGTGGTCCCAGAATCCTGACACTCTCTGGCCTTCCTTCTCTTTTTGTTATATCTTCATGACTGCCCACTAAAATACGTGCTAAACCCACTAAAGTAAAAAGTATCATCCTACTTGAATTTTCCCACTTCCAGAACAAAACACTTTTTTAGGGACCAGCTCTGTTCAAGGTGTCACCAGCCCCTTTTTACAGCATAGAAAATAGATTCAGAGGCTGGGTGTGATGGTGAATTGCTTTTCCCAGCACTAAGGAGGCTGAAGCAGGAAGATCACCATGAGTTTGAGGCCAGCCTGGGCTACATAATGTGTTTAAGACCAGCCTGAACTACGTGGTGAGACCTTTGGGGGGCAAGGGGAGAAGGAGAGAAAGAGAGAAAGAGAGAAAGAAAGAAAGAGAAGAAATGGAAGGAAGGGAGGAAAGAAAGAAAAAGAAAGAAAGAAAGAGAAAGAAAGAAAGCGAGGGAGAGAGGGAGCAAGGGAGAGAGGGAGAGAGGGAGGAAGGAAGGAAAAAGGGAAGGGAAGGAAGAGATTCTGAGAGGTTAAGCAGCTTGCTTGCACAAGGCTTCACAACCCATTGGAACTACAGCCCAAGCATCTGTCTCCTTCTGATTTCTCTGTCACCTTCCCTTCCCCAGGACACAACAGAGAATGAGAACAACCTTCAACACCTCCACAGAGATTTCAAGTCTGGCCTGTCTTTTAAAAACATTTCCTTAGCCCCCAAAACAAAGAACAGTCCCCTCAAGGAGCAGGCCTGAGGTGATGCTGAGCCAAACCCTGCCCGTCCTTCAGAGCACCTGGTCACCCTGCAGGTCCTGTGCTTCCCCCAACTCCTCTGGCCTCCACCGAGGGTGTGAGTGGAGAAACCCCACCCTTCTGTCTCTTGGCTGGGTGGCCTGTCACATTAGCTTTGCGTCCTTGTAATCCTCTCTGCCAGCTGACTGGTTCCTCCACAGCCCTCTGTGTGCCTTTTGGGCAGTGCTGGGCAACTGCACCAGTTGAACCCCATCTCTAGAACTGGCCAAGACCTACTCACCCCTGTCTGGGGGCATCAGGCTGTGGAGGGGTTGGATAGGCAGGCAGAGGAAAGGAAGAGCCAGCCAGCAAGCCCTTCCTGCAGGTGCGGGGGCTTGGCTGGAGCCTCTGGGCTCTCTTCCCTGGGCTCCCTCCGGATGGCCCCCCACTCCCCCACCCCCTTCTTTAATGAGCTCAGGAATGCACCCAGGGTTTGGCTTCCTGGCTTTGAGCTGAAACGTGCCCCGGGCTCTGTCCTTGCCTACAGACCTTCCTGTTTCCACCCTCAGACGGCATCCAGCGTCAAAGGCTAGCACTCCAGAATGGGAACTGAGCCTGCACTGCTCAATTATGAAACAGGATAAACATCTGCCAGCTTGGCCCTCAAAGAACCGCAGACCGAAGCTGGAGTTCAGTTCTGGCCTGGCTCTCTGCCTGCCATGCTGTGTCCGCCTTGCAGCTGAGGCGGCAGGTTGAGGACAGCTACAGCCCTCCCCAAGTCCTGCTTGTTTCCAAGGGTCCCAGACAGAACTGCCCCCTCTGAACCCCACATCCAATCTGATGGTTTGCCCAGAAAGTGCTGTTCCAGCCCCAGCATTGCCAGGCTCTGAGCGGAATCAGCACTGGAGGGAGAGGAGGGCTCAGACCTGGACTGTCACCCTGAATCTGGTAGGAATCTGACAGTAGATAGCGTAGGCATGGAAACCAGGTCAGGATTCTTCACCAAACTCAGCATTGGTTCATGATTTTATCCTTGCTTGAGGCTTAAGTACATAAGAAAAGAAATTTGTTTTATATTGGGATGGTTCCAGGAAATCTGGGTTGTAAGCAAAAAAAAATGGAGCAAGAGCCGTGAGCCAGAGAAGCTCACCAAAGCTCACGGAGCGAGCACAGCAGAGGCAAAGGGATGGTGCCTTCTTGCTGGCCTTGGAGGATGGTGGGACAGATGGAAGGGGCCTGAAGACCGAGCAGGAGGACACTTCCCCCGCTAGAAGCCCCATGCGGGCAAGGATATGACCTAGTGTCTCGCACACTCAGTGTCCTCTGTGCCTTCTTCATCCCCCTGCTAGGGGACCAACTGTCAGAGTTCTCTCTGTTCTGTTCATTGCTGCTTCCAAAGTGCCCAGGGCAGAAGTTACAGACAGTAGATGATCAATGAATGAGTACAGAGGAAACAATTTCCCTGCTAGAGGGGCAATTGAAGAATTTAAATTTTTGTTAGTACTATACTGGTCTTGGTGCTGATACCTTAAAATTTAAAAATAAAACTCAAAATCAAATTTTCTGGCCTTTCTTTTTTGGTGTGCCAGCAGGGTGGCCCCACATGACTCCGACTCTGCCAGCCTCTGATGGCTCAGCTCTTAGCAATCCAGTGTGTGGCTTCACCCTCCGCACCTGGGAGACCCAAATAGAGAGAGAGAGGACAGGACCACTGCAGAGAGGCAGCGCTCCCAGAAGGGAGCCCAGCCCAGTGGGATGTGGGGGTTTTACTCTGAGATTAGATTGGAGTTGCCTCTCAGATCTGCACCTGGCTCTACAGAAGAGATAAAATCAAGGCTAGATGCTGCTTTTCAGAAACCTCCATTCACAAGAGGCCATCTCAATACCACCATTACAGACACCCACCACACTCTGCACTATCTGAGCCGGATGCTTCTCATCTCATGTGCATGGCACTCAGAGCTCTGCTCTGAGAAGGTTGCCCTGTCCTGCCTGCTCTGGAAGCTACCATGGCTCCCCTGGTCCCCGGAGCCCACTCCTGTCCCCACTGTCCCACATCAGGGCTCCACCCACCAGCCTGGCCCCTCCTCCCTTTCCCATAGGTTGTCCCTAATGGAAGCCCAGCCAAGTCCACTTCAAATCAGCAGATCCCAGAGCCACCCTGTCCCTCTCTACACCTTTGTCCATTGCCATCTCTTCACCTAGCACCTGCTCAGCTGCCCAGTGGGTGCAGATGTATGCCTGGACCCTGATGGCCCTGCTCTGTCCTCCCTGCAGTGCCTCTGCCCCTCTCCTAGCCCTTGTGTCCTTGCCTCTAGCCACAGATGTTTTGCAATCTGTTCTTGAAGGACAGGCTGTCCTCTCCTCGGAGCCCTGTGTGCTGAGGGGCTCTGCCTGCTGTGGTGAGCACTCGCAAACACTTCTCCCAGGCAAGGCACTGGCTTCTCTCCAAGTGGTGTGGGCTGAGTGAGGGAGAGGACCTGGGAGCCGTCAGGAGAGCCATCGGGCTGTACACATCTGCACCAGCTTTTGGCAAGTCTTGGCAAGTCCACATTAAAAGGCTGAAATCTGGAGTCTGATGTATTAGGGCAAAGGTAGTAGCAAAACCAAAAGCAAATCAAACAAACTCCATGCACTCAAGAAGAGTCCAGTATTGTTTCCTCCTCTCTCTCTGCCTGTTCTGTTCCTTCCAGGCCCCCAGCATTAGATAGTGATCCCCATGTTTAGGGATGTCACTCACCCCGCTGCCAGTCATCTATGAACACACCCACAGTTTGCCAATGCTCCGGGCATCTCTCAATCCCTTGACTGGGCAGCCAAGACTAATTATCACAATCGGCCGCCTCTTTCTAGCTCACTTTCCTCACTCGAGCTTCCAAATAATCTACTTCTACTCAAGTCTTTGCCTAAGGACCTGCTTCTGGAAGGTCTCGTTTTAAGACAATCTCTTGCCATTTAAACACCTGTGTAGTCCAAATATAGGTGATACCTTCCCAAAAGTTGCAGGCTGAAACCTTAATTCTCAAGGTGAAGGTGTGAGAAGGTGGGGTGGTGGTAGAGTGGCTGGGCTGTGCCTGGGATTAGCGCCCTCATGGAGGGGACCCCAGAAAGCTGTGTTGTCTCTTCCACCTCCTGAAGACACAGCAAGAATGCTCACCTGTGAGGAAGCAAGTGGGCGCCTCAACCTTAGCTGTCTCGGCCTCCAGAGCTTGAGAAACGAATTTCTGCTACTTTAAACTACTTGGTTTTTGGTTTTTT
The DNA here is from genome assembly GCF_000247695.1 of Heterocephalus glaber. The sequence continues at coordinate 308,138 of NW_004624941.1, read as the reverse complement.
GTGATAGCAGCCTGCATGGACAAGGCAACCCTGTTTGCCAAGAATATAGTACATATTTTCCAGGCCTAAACCCTCATTTATATCTGGAAAGGGAAGAAAAACAATGGAAGTGATTTTTTTCTACTTTTATTGGTACATATTTGCAGTATGTAATGATTACACTCCCTGTAGGGAATTGGTACATGCACACAACACATTGCAATTCTTTTCCCCCTTCCCTCTACCTCCTTTTATTTTTTCAGCATCAGATTCATGTATTTAACTTGTAATACCTTATACAGTTACCATATATACAGATTGAAAAGCAGACTGATAGGCCAAAAGAACTCATAGCACCATTATACTAAGTCAAGGTACACTTTTAGATACACTTTTAGATTGTCCACACTAGATTATAATACCTTTTCTCTATATCTATATCTATATCTATATCATTTTAAGACAACAGAATCTTGGAGTAAAGATCCTGAGGATATCTGACACATAGCACCAGGTTTCAGAGCTGTGACATGTGCAGAAGCTGGCCGTGTTCTGCTCCATAATGCTTATGGGCATCTAAAGATAATTAAAGCAGAAATCCTTTCCTAAAGTCACCCACCAGGTGAGTGACAGAGCCAGATCAGAGACTCTAGGCCGGTGACCCTCAGGTTCCAGGCTGGACCCTTCATTGCCAGGTTGCTGTGAAAGAGCTTAACTAGGTGACACATTCCAGCACTCACCAGCTAAATCCAAAAAGAGAACCAAGTTGTAACATTCCAATGGCCACCTGTGAACCCTGCAAGAACTTGGAGTTGAAAGTACCCAGCGTTTTTCAAGGTCAGGTATTATAGGCTTTGAAAGCTCATGTCCAGCAAAGTTAATTCTAGAAGCAATTCAGTTGCAGGGGACTTTGCCGTGATGACCATCACCCAAGTAACAGCCACACCCCCAGATCTCATCCCAACCTCGCTCAAGGACAGCCAGGGCTTTTTTGAAGAGAACAGAAAGTATTGATCTCAGTCGAGCAGCCCCATCTTTAGGAAGGGTAACATACAGCTCAAAGAGCTCTGTTCTGAATGTTCATATGTCTTCTATAATGCTCAACACAAAATAATGTGGCTTTCAGGGACATCCAGAGATAAGTAAGGAAGCCAGGAGGGAGCATGGGCTTTTCTAACAGGCAAAGAGCAGCTGCTCAGTGTGCATGAGCCTGTGCCTCCAGCATGCCCCACAAAGCCCAGCCCTTCGTGTGCCCAGCAGGCCCCTTTGCTTTGGCCTGTTGGTATGGACACGTCAGAGCACCACAGAAGAGCACCCTTCCTTGCAAAGCACAGGAGCTGTTTTTAGAGCTGTGAATCTGTCTGCATTCAAGCAAAAGCATTTTGCTTATGCATTGTAAAGGTGAAATAGAAGCAAGTAAAAATAACCTTTAGTCCAAGCCCCAAATACTTCCACAGCCTGTGCTCACACACAGCCAAGGTGCGGGGTGTGAGTCAGCTTGGGAGGCTTCTTGGTGTGCTGTCAAAGATGTTGGGAAACTGAAGCGTGGACTACAATGTTCCTTCTTTTCTATCCTGCAATTTCCCTCCTTGTTATCCCCTCTCCGGGCAGAAAGTAGACAGAAAACAACAGGCGCAAAGTCTTTCCCTTTAGCATTGTGTACAGTGACTAAAAGCCAGGATTACCAAAATGGCCCTAGGAGAAGTTGAGTTGGATCAACCATGGTGCGTCCATCCTATGTGAAGGGGATTCTGGCAGGAACCCAGTTCCCTGGATAAATTGGGTTTGAAAATATGTCCACATAATCCCAGTCACTCACTGCATCAAAAGATGGCGCCCCCTCCCTGAAACAGAGGGAACTTTGCAGCTGCATGGTGGTGAAAATGAGGAAGTTGAGGTTCTCAGCTTTGGGGCTGAGGTAGAGAAAGCAATGGGGCTTCTGCAGGTCTCGTGGGGCACTTGCTTGTGACTCCTGAGCTCTGTGACCTGGGAGTGTGTCATGCGAACGGGTACTTGGAGGGACCAATGCCCAGGAAGCCCAGCTGTTTGAGTAAACCCAGCCCAGGCTTCAGTGATCAGCCCAGCACCAGTCACCACCTGACTGCAGCCCCTTGAGGAGCATTGAGTGAGAACGGCCAGCCGAGGCTGCTCAGTTCACACAAGAGGGGACTAAATTCCTGAGATGGTCCAAACACCCTTTGGGGATAGTTGTTACATGGCAATACATACTGAAACAGAGAAACAGAGAGCCAATGCAGTTTGGAATCTTTCTCAAGGTTACAGCACTAAGCAGAAAAGCCTGACCCAGGGATCTCAGAGTGGGACTGTGACACCTCGTACTCAGAGAGGGGCTGTGACTATGTCCTCAGGACGTGGCTATGACCATGACCTTGGGGTTTGGCTGTGAGAAGCCCGTAGTCTTTTCCTTCACTACATAGAACAGCTCACATCGACTGCTGCACAGGCGAGGGTCATCCACCCTCACACAGCTCTGAAGGCTCCTCCCAGCTGACACCAGGGACTCAGATCATGCAGCAGTGGTTGCCGAAGAAGAGAGCATGAGACTTCACAGCTCACAAGACCCTTCTCCCAGCTGTCTGCCACCAGTCTCTCCGAGAGACATCCACCTTCCGTTCTCCTTGGCAGCTCTCTCTCTACCTCTGCAGCCTGCACCCTTGCTGATGTTAGGTCTGAAGGGCTGCACCTCGGTTCCTGCCCCACAGACACTGTACCTCAGTCTCCCCATGGTCCCACATACTAGTCTCCCCCACCTGCCTGGCCTCCACCTTAACTTGAGTAGTTAAAATAATGCCCAGTCTGAACCCTTGGCATCTGTGAATGTGACTTTGGAAATAGGGTCTTTTCAAACATAAATAATGGTGTTGAGATCACCTATCTGGATTTAGGAGGGGCCTGATATCTTTATGAGGGTGAGGAAAGGGAGATTGAAACACAGTGGTAAAGGCCACGTGGAGTTGGAGGCAGAGATGGGAGCAATGTCGCTACAAGCACAGGGCGCACCAAGGACACCAGCCACCACCAGAGGCCAGGAGAGAAGAAAGAGTGGCTTCCTCCTCAGAGCCTCCTGAATAAAGAAAGCAACCACAGTAACCCTTTAATTTTGAGCCTCTGGCTCCAGAACCATGAAAGAATTGTTTCTGCTGTTTAGCCACCGCTTTGTTGTCATATGTGTCACATGGTGGGTATGGAAAGAGGTCAACCCACCTGGTCTAGGGATACAGAGACGAGAGCCCCATGGAGCTACAGGATGGGCCAGGGCAGGAGGTCCCTGGGAAGGGACCCTGGAGACTGACGCTTGTGTCCACTCCCCCAGGCTGTGCTCGTTGTCCTCTCTCAACTCTCAGTAAAGCCTCTTTGCAGTTATGTCCATGTCTTCTGTGCATGGAGATTTGAGGAAAGGGTCTGAGGAGTGGGGGGACCGGGTCCCTCTCTCCTGAGACAGGGATGGCCAGAAGGGCTGGGCCTGCTGAGCATTGAAATGGCTCAGGACAGAGGGAAGAGGGCTACAACCTTGACTGACATCCTCTGAGCGCACATGAGGCTGCATCCCAAGATACCTTGAGACGGCACCGTGCTGCGGTCTCCTTCAGGGCAGCTGTGTCCAACAGCAAAGACCGTAGAGAGGTCGCTTTCATTTGATCAGTTAAAAGGAATGTGGCCTTATTCTGTAATTACAGGCTGATGAAGCCCAAGAAATTCGTGGTATGTGAATATGCCTGCAAAGTTTCCCCAAATAGCTCAAAATTAGCACCCCAAGAATAGCTGCATGAACCATGTGAGGGGCTCGGAGTTCGCAGCCTTGGCCGCCTTCCGTCATCCTGCATCCCTCACCTCACCCTTTCTCCCCAACTTGCCACTTCCTTCTCCTCCTCTTCTCCCTCCATTCCTCTGTTCTCTCTCTTCTCCTCTGTCCCTCCCTCTACCTTCTAGACCTGCCTGGTTTCTCTGCTCTCCTCCTCCTCCTCTGCAGGCCCAGGCTGGCCAAGAGTGCATTTCCCAGGGTTCTGAAGCAGCAGCAGCAATGAGTGGGGGGTCCCTCGCAGCCCCTGACCCCAAGGCCTAGACTGCATTGCTGCCAGTTCCGGGTGACTCTAGAACTCACTGTCTAGCCTGGCTCACTTCTGAGAGTGGTGACTTTGATAGGGCAGATGTACAAACCACAGCTGTCCCCGAGAGCCAGGACATTTGGTCACCTGCCTCTGATGATTGCCTAGGGTCTCGTTAGGCAGAGGAGTATTCTGTGTTTCCAGCAAAGTAACATAGTCAGCTGGAGGAAGCACATCGTGCTGGATGCCTAGGGAGACACCTGCTGTCTGATACAACAGAAGTGAGTCTGGGGAGGGTTGCAAAGTCAGCCGAGAGCCAGCCTGTAAGGTTTCAGATGTGAAGCCAAAGCATTTGTTTTTATTCCTCAGGGATTAAATATAATGATTAAAGAAATTATTAGTATCACATCAACAAGACAAAAAAGAAATAGAAGCATACAAGCCTGGTGTGGTGGTACACACTTGTAATCTCAGCCCTAGGGAGGCTGAGGCAGGAGGATCACTGCAAGTTCGAAGCCAGCATGGGCTACATAGTGAGGTTAGGGTCAGCCTGAACTACATTTAACAAGACCCTGTCTTAAAAACAAAACAAAAAAGAATAGAAACATACAATCATATCAACAAATACCAAAAAGGTATCTCATAAAATGCAATGTCTACTACTAATAAAAAATGTACTCTGTGAACTAAGATTAGAAGAATGCTTTCTTAAAGTAATAAAGGTGTTTATCTCAAAATACCAATCAACACTAAATTCAATAAACACTAGGACAGTTACCATTAAAATGAGGAAGAAGACATGAACTCCTCTGACCCTATTGTCACTAAGCATTGTTCTGGGAGTCCTAGTTAATGCAGTAAAGAAAACAAGGCACAAAATTATAAGACAGGACATGACAAAGTTACACTCATGTTTCAGGTGGTATTGTTTTCTACCTGGAAAAAATCCATTAGAATTTGTTTTGTTTTGTTCTGTTCTTTTGGTACCTGGGATCGAACTCTGGACCTTGCACTTGGGAGGCAGGCGGCGAAACCAATGAGCTAAATCCCCAGCCCCTATTAGAATTTAATAAAGTGAATTATTATAAAATGAACATAGAAATATCAATAGCATTCTTAAATATTATCCATAAACAGTTGGAACATGTGATGGGAAATATATATTTAATATTAATATATGTGTACATACACATACGTTTATACATGTATGCATATTTGAAAATGAGCATTAATAAAAATATATTTTTAAAAAAGAAAAAGTCATAAAGAGACAAATTTCTGACTCTAGTAATGAGCAAAGATATAAAAATGTGATCCTACCACATCACATTTGATGACCTTCAAGCTTATATTCTGGCTTTTGAGCACATAAGTATCTGGGGAAGGGATGATGTAAAATTTTAGAAACTTCTTGATTTTAAAGAATCTTTTAAAAATTATTTTGCTCCTCAATAAATAAAAGTAATTTGAAAAAAAGAAATATATAAGACCTTTAAGAAAAAAATGCTAACATTCAGTGAAAACCCTAAAAGAAGACTTTAATAATCATAAATACAGAGCATTTTCTAGAGGCAGAAGCTGACGTTGCAAAGATGTCTACTCTCAATAGAAATCATTAAGCTTCATAACATTCAATGTTTTTATTTGAAAGTTTTCCGAAACGATGAACGCATCCCAAGACAGATAAATAAACTCCTGAAATAGGAACTCAGGGAGAGGGAAACAGGTCCACAAAGTGTCCGTGCGCCCCTTGCAGAGTGGCGCAGTAGAAGTGTGAGCAGCAGCAGATCCCGGAGGTCTTGCAAGGCCCAGCTATCCACACAAGGGCCTGGAGGGACACACCCGAGCTTTGATGGCACAAAATGGCAGCCAGCTGTTTCTCAAAGTGATGGACACCTGAACCTGACCATTTTCAGGCTGGCTGTTCCCTTCTGATAAATTTCCAAATCAATCCCAGAATGAGCAAGAACCAAGTCAGTGCTGGAGAAGAAGAGAGGCAATCAGCCACTACTGCAGAGATAGCGGTGAGTGACATGCCCCTCCTCTACCCTTTCCCTCCTCCCCAGCTTCTGGTGATCAGAGCAGCCCAAAGCTGGGCAGGAAATGACAGGGCCACTTCCAGCCCCAAGCATGGAGGGGCCTGGTGTGACTTTTCAGCTGTCCCTCCCCTGCCATGAGACCAAGGAGACCAGTGTCAGAGACGGAACGATCATGATTTGGAAGCCTCTTTGCTTATTCCCTGCCAGCTCTTAGTCAACAGACAGCCAATGTGGTTGGAAAGCCAGTCTTTGCTGTGAGAAGCCACTAGGGTCCTGGCAGCATGAGTCACTATAGGATGGTGAGGTCTGCACTGACCACACCAGTGGTCACCAGAGTCACCATTTCAGGGCAGTGAGGTTTTTAAATGTCAGTTTCCAGGCCGACCCTCCATAAACTTCCAACTTTGTTACTCCAAGGGTAGCACAGGTATCCCTCATCATAGGCGTCACCAGGTGATGGTACTGTGCAGCCCCAGATGCTACAGCACTGCTTGAAGGTGTGAAGCTGCTTGCTCCGTGGGTAATGTTACCTGCCGCTCACATTTGCATGGCGATCTGCTCACATTCTCTCCATGCAGCAAGAAACACCCCCGAGTTTCACAGTGGATTCATGCTGTCCTGAGCCTGCACACAGCTGCTGATTCTTGAGAACCTGTATGATACAGTGGAAGGCACCCCTTTGCCAGTGTGGAGGCTCCTCCAAAATAAACCAGCAAGGCCCTTCAGAGGGGCTCAGCCTGGAAGGTTCCTTGTTCTGCATGCAAAGCACTCAAACCAGGCCCCTCTTGGCCTTAGGAGGCTGCAAGGACACTTCCCTGCCCTGAAGGGACTGCTCTTTTCTATGGTCACCTTCAGCTTGAGACCAGGTATCAGGCAGAGTGGGTGGGACCATGACACTGGCAAGATAGGGTAAGCAGGCTGAGGCCAGGCTAGCAGCTGTCACTCCCCTTTGCTCTCCTCCCCCTCAATAGCCTGGGACAATTTGTTTCAATGTTCTCCCTGCTATCTACCTAGTGGCCACTCTCCTGCACTCCACTCCAACATGGGTATAACTCAACTATCAGGATAGTGCCCCTCCCCTGCACCCCCCATTTCAGATGGTATTATTGCCTTTTTGAAGAAAGAAAGGAGCACCAAGAGGTGGCTAAGATCTGGGAGGGTGGGATCTGGGCCCATTGTTAGCATCCCCAACCCCCGAAGGGCTAGGCTTCCAGAAGATCCTCTGGTTTCAGCCCTGCTCCTCACTGGATGGTTTCTATGACAGATGAGGCTGTCCTGGAGCCCTGCACCAATCACAGACCTGTACTTGGACCAATCATAGGCCTGCAGCCGCTATATAAGCTGCACTCCCCCACTATTTCTCTGGTTAGTCTAGGAGTCTACACTAGTTAGTCTATGCTAGTTAGTCCCTCCAGCGTAGTGACCTCCTTGTTAAAGACTCACGCTGGTGTTCTTGTAAATCTAATCAAGACCTATTTCTCTGATAGTGAGTGTCCCAAAGGTCTTATATATTTGCTTGAGATTCTTATCCTGAGTAGTGCGGACAGAGCAGTCAGTTCAAAAAAGAGCAATAAACACTAAGGGCTGTTAGCACTGAGGAGCTCCAGAGACCAGCAGCCAACACAGACCAGCAGCAGAGACCAGCACCCCATAGAACATGCTGTTCACACAAAGCATGTGACTGAACCCCTCCTGATTTTTTAATGGTGACGTCTAACATTTCTGGAATGAAGAGACACTTGCTCTATGAGTCAATAAGAGAGGGACCTTCTCTGCCCCATTTGGGGGCAGCACTCGTGAGTCTGGTCAATGTCAGGCCTCACCTATGTGACCATGAGACAGGGCTAGGAACCAGGTGCCGTCTGCCCTGCTGGTTGAGCAGGGATGTGGCTTGTGACCTCACAGTGGGAATAGGAGGCCACCGGAAGGCTGGGACACAGGTCCCTGGATCTGTTGGGATTCCTTGTTCCAAGAGATGACTGTTCCTCTCCCTGGGCTTCCAGGTGTAACAGAAGGGCCAGACCCTGAGCAGCTCAAAAGCAAGATCAAGGAATTCAGGCTTTGTCTCACCAGGCTCCTGGGGTACAGTGCTGTGTGAACCACACGTTTAACTTCTGAAAATTAACTTTTAACATCTGAAAGATGCCCACTAGTTGTTCCCATATAAACCCTGGCTCACTCCAAAACATCTGGAGATCTCAAATAGTCCCAGACCATTCACCTTAACTGTTACTGTGAATGTGACTCTCAGGGGCCACCACACTCAGAGCTGCCCAATCTGCCCATGACCGACACTGCACAGCTCCCTGTGGCCCTGCATGGCACATGCTCACCCAGGGACTTGAGGATCTCAAAACTGTACAACTCCCTCCAGCTTCACTGTCTCCATCTCCCTCTGGCCTCCGAGCAGCTCACTCAAGGTAATGTGATTAGAACAAGCAGAGACCAAAATTGAAAACTATGGCAGCTAAAGAAAGGGCTATTTATCAGGGACACTAGTGAAGGAACTGAATTTGAAACCAAGATAAAATTCCAAGAAAGAGAAGGATTATCCTGAAGACAGATGATTACAGACCCCATTCCCTTCCTTTGCTTAATAAACTCAATAGATTAGTTTGGAATTGACTGAAGATGCATTTCATCTGGATTTAAATTAGGTAATAAAATGACAACCACATGAACATGCTGGAGAAATGTGTAATTACACATTCAGGTTGACTGGAAACCAACTCTTAACGGAAGACCATTAAGGACATCTGACACTAGGAAGGAGGTGAGAGGCACTAATCAGACTCCTCTGTGACTTGGAGGAGATAGAAGGGAAGCTCATCTCCTCTTCAGATGCCCTGAGGTTGAGCACAGGGTGGAGGAAGCAGATCCAGGCATGGCATTGTGACTGATGTGTGGCTCTGAGCTGAGTCAACCCCCAGCCATGCCTCTTGCTAGCGAGTTATCTCTGGGAAATCACTTGGGCTCTGAATATTCACTCACTCAAATGATGAGTGAATATTCACTCACTCACCCTCATTAAAATGATGAGTGGTTCAATACAGACCATGACTGCTGAGTACTGGAGAAGAATCAGTATTCAGCACATTCAACATTAGCCAGTGTCGTTATCTGTGGCTGGGACATTGGGTGTCTCCAACATTTTTGCAGTTAGGAACAGATAGCACACTTACCCCTAGAGAGTTTGAGATGGGTTACTCATAAAAGGATAGATTTACAAAGGTGAGGTAAGTTCTAAAGGATTCTGAAAACAGTGCTATAACTCAGGGTTGTGACAGCAGAGCTACTTGCACTCCTGAGGACAGAGAATCATGTCAAGGAGGCCACTTTGAGGAGGACATTGGGTTGAAGGTGAGACCGGTGGGGTAAGAGGGCATAAGCTTCCACCAACCCTGGCCAAACCCAGCAGGAAGCCCAAGGATTGAGGAGCCTGGCCCTGTGGCACCTTCAAGAGCAGAAGCAGCATGGAGTAGAGGGAGGTGACAGAAAGTCTGCAGGCACAGAAAGATGCCCGGTCCAGATGTGTTAGCCTGAATGGAGACAAAGGTAAAACCCTGCCTGTAATGGCCAACTACATCCAGGACTGCAGACAGTTGGCATAAGAGCAGAATCCAGAAGCCCTTTCTCGGGGAATTTGGTCCACTACAATCTAAGATCCAGCTGCTCCCATTTATTGGACAAATTCAAGGACCATGACTGTGTCTAAGGCCACAGTAGACATAAGAATCAACAGCACAAGAGGTGCCTGAGAAGAAGACATCAGTGGCCTGGGTGACCTGCTCAGTGAATGCATGTTGAATCTGTGAACACATTAACTCATGAAAGCACAATGCAATGGTGTCACAGATGAGGCAGGAATGGTCTCAAAGAGTCTACTGTTGACAGAGGACGGTTTGGTGGCAGCAGCAGGTGGGAGTAGGGGCTGGCAGCATGGAACTCAGTCACAAAGTTCATTGAAGGGGTAGAAGAGAAGATTAGGAGACCTTGCTCTAGACAAGAACACATAGAACATCATGAGATCCTGGCTCCTCAAGCCCCAGCTTCGGAGAGAAATGTGACATTTGAAGCCTCCATGGCTTCCCAAGAATCCAGGACATCCCAGGTACAGAGCACTGATGGGGAAGCTGAGGCGGGAGAGTGGTGGCAGCCAGCCTCTTCTCAGCATTCCTGTCCATGAGTAGGGACACAGAGAGCAGGGGCTGGTGCAGACCAACTACTGCCCCGTGCAGGGTGGGGTCTCCAAAGCCATCTGAAAAGGAGTGGAATGGAGGTGTGGGCTTATTTATGGGTGGATGCCCAAGTGTAGGAATCCAGTGGAGCAGGATGCGGTTGGGGAGTGTCAGGTGAGGGCCTCAGTCACCAGGATAGGAGAAATCCACAGAGCCGGGCCAGTGGGCAGTTTGAGGCTGCTGAGTTGGCCAGGGCAGCCTTGGACCCACGTTTGCACCTAACCCACTACTTGGCCCCTCTGTCAGCCTCCCCACCTATGCACCACCAGCCCAGGTCTCTGTGAGACAGAAGCCTCGTGAAGCTTGGAGATTCACCTATGGGGAGTCCTCTCCCCATCAGTCCTAAAAGTCCTACACACTCAGGCTACAGAATGTGCCCAACACCCAGCCTGGCCTTCTGAAAGCTTTCTAAACACTTTGAGCCTCCAAGTCTGAGTGATGATCCTACTTCCACAGTGTTCGTGAGGAACAAATGATCTGATCATGGAGAGACACTAAGAACAGTGCCTGACACAGAGCAGGCCCTCAAGGGTATAATGCCATCCTCTTCCTCCTTTACACTCTGCTTGACGCTTTGGCGAGGAGTTGGATGGGCTGCCTCACCCGGCAGCTGCAGGGCCTCTGGTGGGAGGGAACTAAGTCAAGCCTGGGGAGACTACCATGGCCTAACAGGTGAGCCATGGGGCCTGGAACACAGCCAGATCTTGGCCCCTCTCTTTGAAGTTCCCCAGGGACCACAGTGAGTCTGTGGGGCAAGAAAGCCAGAGGCACCCCCAGCAAGCAGAGTATTGCCAAGCTCCACGGTCCAGCTACTAACTCCTGCCCCTCTCTGCCCAGGACGCTGGGGACCAGCAGCCCTTCCTGGTTACTGGCCCTTCTCAGGAGCCCAAGGTGACCCCTGTGAGCCCAGGAAGGCCCAGACCTCCACACCCTGGAGCCCTCTGAGTGTCTGAACCAGGCAGAGCAGAGATGAGTTTACAGAAGCTCTGGAGAGTCCCCCTAAAACTGCTTATGCACACAACATTTTATTAGGGTTTCAAGGATTTCTCCATCCTCAGCCACAACAGATCCCAGCCTAGAACCCTGGGCACACCTGGGAGCCCAGACCCAGAGAGAGGCAGGGATGTGGCAGCAGAGCAGGGACATCATCCACCGCATCCTTGGTACCTCCTCAGGCCTCCGACGCTCCTCCCGGGAGAGGGTGCAGGAAGTAACAGTAGTCACAGGATATCCACATCCCAGAAAGCACCTCCTGGCCAGAGGCCCCAGGACATCCGGGGGAGCCCTCGTCCACCACCAGGGGGCGCCCGCACCCCGCGTTAGCCTAAAACAGCTGAAAAACACCCTTGAACTTGAGCACGAGGGAGATCCTTCTGCCTTCGCTGATTACTGCTGGGGAAACTGAATCCAAGAAAACACAGAGGCTCCCAAATTATCCTGGGGGACTAGGTTCCTTCTCTGTCCCCAGGCATTTAGAGGCAGATGATCACTCATGGGCTGGGTGGGAGTTCCTGGGAGCAGATGCTTGCCCAGGCCTGGCCTCTGAGATCCTCCCCTGTGTGCTCCCGCCTGGCCCCTTTTAGCCCCTTGGCAAACTGGGCTACACAAGATTTTGTTCAACAGAGGGCTCTGTGTGAAAAGTTTGGGACCCGCTGGACCCCAGGCCACCCCAGGGCGAGGGGCCTCTGCCCGTGGCACATCTCCATCCCTATACCTTCCTGCCCTTGTGTCCTCCTCCCACTGCTGACTCCCAAGCCATCCCAGCCTCTCCCGGATGTTGTGCAGAAGCTGCCCTCCCCAAGCTCCAAGCCCTCCCTACTCACCCTGCCTCAGTCCGCTGCTAAGAGCTAAAACTGAAATTCCTGGGAAGGCACACATTTTCATCTAATATCAGACCTTTGTGTCCCACATGAATGGACATCGAATCTTTTTGAGTTCAAGGAGAGAAAGAAAACATGTACAAAGGCTCCCGAAAAGACCCAGGGCCACCCCACAGGGCAGAAGCAGCACCAAGGGCAGGGTCCGTGCTGACGCCCTCACCCTCGGCCTCCAGCCCTCAGGGTCTGCTCAGGGCTAGGCCTGTGCCAGGCACAGGTAGAGAGAGCTGCCACGTTATTCCTGCCCTTGGGGACCAAGACACAGCAGTGCAAGCAGTGGCAGCACTGCCTGGGGTCCCATGGGAGCCCAGAGCAGATCCATTGTCTCCCCCTGAAGTCAGGAAGGCGTCCCAGAGAGGAGACCTGGGTCCACAACCAGGAGGATGAACCAGGATAGCCCCAGCTTTCATGGGGCCTTGATGTGTGTGTATCTGTGTGTGTGTGTGTGTGTGTGTGTGTGTTTCTATGTGTGTATATCTGTCTCTATACATCTGTGTGTGTGTCTGTGTGTGTCAAGAGGAGGTGGGGACCCTCTTTGGGCAAAAGAATACCAAAATTGAGTACAAAATCTAATATTGATTTAGACGAGAAAAATCACAACAAATTAGGGTTTTTTTACCTTTTGGTTTTTTGGGGGGGTTTTGTTTTGTTTTGTTTTTTTTGAGACAGGATCTCACTATGTTGTCCAAACTGGCCTTGAACTCACTAGGTAGCCCAGGCTGGCCTCAAACTCACAGCAATCCTCCTGCCTCAGCCTTCCAAGTACTGGGATTCAGGTGTGTATCACCATGCCCAGCACAACAAATTAGTTTTTATAAAGCTAGATAATATTAACAACTTTACAAAATCGGAAAAGAACAGTATGTTTTCATTAATATGTGTGATTTCCCTGTATAATCCTTTTTCCTATATCTTTTTCCTTAATCTTTGATAGCCTCTGCATATAATAATAAGCTTGTGATGTCATATTTTTTTCTTGGAAAAGCATAAAAGTAGTCTTTTCCCCAGCATGTCAGACAAGGAAAAATGTTCATTGGTAATTTCACAACTTGGTATTTGCACAGGTAAGTGAATTTTTAGGATTGTTATAAATTGGAAAATCCTCTTTGGATAATCTTTTATATATGAACTGCAAGATTTCAAAGCATTTTGAGTTTTGTTTTGAGATTTGTCTTAAATTCTCTTTAAATTGACAGGACTCATTAACCCTTTGCTACCAGTGTGATAGTGGCTCATCCTAGGCTTCGTGCTCTTCTTGTCAATGTCAGTGTTTATTCCAAATCAGCAAGAAATTTCAATCCTTTTCAAATACTTTCAAATCCTTTTCAAATACTTTTGGATGATTGGATGATTGGTTTCTTTTCATTAACTGCACAACCAAACCATCTGAAAACCAGTTTATTATTACTTGTAGCCAAAATTTCTCCTTTTAATGAACCACATATACTCACTCCTCAATACCAGAATAATTTCAGTTAATTTTATTGCTTATCTTAATTACTTATCTTTCATATTCTGTTCATTTTTATTTAAATATTTTCTTACTTCTTTAATAAACTAAATAATATCAAAAAGAAGAATCCTTTTGTATATACAGCCAAGTCAAAGTTCTGTGACGCACTAGCTCGTTTTATGGAAACATTCTGAAATGTCTTTCCTACCTGCACTTAAAATGGTACATTTGAGCTTTACTTACTTGTTAAAATAAACTTTTTGTATCTTGTATCTGTGTTGGAATTTTTTAAGTCTCAGAGTTGCACAACTCCTTAAAATGTCCCAAGTCCACACTGCAGGGCTCACACTATGCATTTTGAGTTCCAGCGGAGGAGAATCGGAGCTGGGGCACATTAGGCTTGTGTTCGGGGCTCACTGAGAGTTCACTGAGAGTTAAGCTACTGGAAGCCATCCCGGTGTCAGGGGGCTCTGAGATGTCCCAGATCAACTCCAGCCCACCGATGATGTCCTGGCCCCAGAGGGCACGGCCACCAGCTGCACCACTAAGGATGTGTCCTGTCCTAGGTTCCTCCATGACCTGACAGCAAATGTGGAAAGAGCCAGGGGGCTTGGCCAATTCCCATCAAAATACCTCACTTTTGAAAATTTTTAAAAATTCACTGTCTGGAGAAGACTTTGCTAAGGCTCATCCCTGGGCCACCTATGCAGATAAACAGGGCATGTCACAGAGAGGAAGGGGCCAAGAAATACTCATCACTAACTCAGAAATGGAGAACCCGTGATAAGCCCTGTGCAGCAAGGGAGCATGAGGCCAGGAAGGAAGAGACTTGGGTTAGATGAGGAAAGGTCTATATCGCCGCCAAGGAGGTTAGGCCACAGTGCCCCCAGATTATACTTTGCTGTTCTCCCTCTGCCTTCCTGTGATTTGAGCCCATGGCCTTATCTTGCCTCTGTAACTAAGGACATTGTACTGATCAGGTTCTGATCAGCTGCCCAGCCAGGGAAGGAAACACAGAAGGAGAATGTGTGGTAACTGCCAAGCCACAACAGAATTCCAGACGTACACATGACCTCAGCCACCCTCTGCACAGCACCCTGCGTGTGCCCGGCCTGCGGCTGAGCCGCGAACCCGGGTTCCACAGGCCAGATGAGAGGATGTGCTGCCTGTGCTGACTGATGGGTGCTTCACAGACACGCGCACACTGTGGGCTCTTTAAATTTAGACCCCACAGGCCTGAAGGCGACCAGGCAGCTACTGGTGTCACTGTTCCACGGCTGAGGTGACCAAGGCCCTTGGGGACCTGATGACTCACTGGGAACAGGTTAGCGGGGCCTGCTGTGTGCGTCATCCTCCCACCAGGACAGCCAGCGCAGCACTGGCTCCGTGTCCTACCATTGTCAGCAGACACTCTGCCTTGGGGACACGCAGCCTGAGCACTGTCTTCCCACTCACCCACCACCCAGCTCCCACTAGGGTCCCCACCTCCAGCCTCAAGACTGGGCCCTACAGAACGCATCTGTGGGAATCGGTCAGGCCGTAGTCCTCTGCTATACCACAGAGGACATGGCTGCAGAGATGGGAGGTGGGTAGCGAAGGAACACACCAGCCCGGCTGCTTTGAGACATCAGAATCCCCATGAGGGCAAGAACAGAGGCAGAGTACTCTGCAACGTTGACTCTAGGCTAAAGAGCATCTCTCCCCCGCCAAGAACTAGGAGGGCAGAGGGCAGGCGCGCATCAGAAGCTGTGTGAACCATGAAATCCAGTACGTCCAACCTCACACAAGCTCAGCGACCAGTGCTGTCCTGCCAGTAGCCTCCAGTCCTTGCCTCTGAGAAAAAGCAAGGAATTATTAATAATGCACTTCCGGATGAGCATCAGAGGCTCATGTGATCTGTTGCCCAGCCAGAGGGGCATCTCCAGCTTGGGAGTCCCGGGTGGGGACAGGTTGTGTCGGGTCACAGGACAGTGGAGTCAGAGCCAGCTTGGAATAGGCCTGTGTGAGTTGGGTCCAGACCTGGGGACTTGGCCCAGGTGGAGTCCCGCCTGCCCAATCTCTGCTCATGTGAATCAAGAGAGCCCAGAAGCTTTGGGCTGAGGAAGCTTTGTGTCTTTTACTTCCTGCTTCCTCCTGCTTCTCATTCTCTAAGGGGCATATGGGTTCCAGGGGCTCTGAGAACAGATTCTGTCTCAGTCTGTGGGGCAGCCGGAGGGTCTGAATTTCTAACAAGCTGCCCGGTGGTACTGATGCTGCTTGGGGCTGCAGACTACCCTCTGAGCCTCGAGGTTTCCCATGTCTCTGAGTCTGCATTCCACTCCCTTTCCAGGCTGAGTGTGTCAGGAGAAGGGTGGGGTAGGACAGACAGGCCACGTAGGCATTGGTGATGCCAGCACAGGGGGCCACTTCTGCTCAGAGAGCATCCCATTCAGAATTCAGGGGCTGTAGTCCCAGAAATAGTGAGACATTACAGCCTACCCCGAGGCCTCTGATCCACTGTGCTGCTGTCCCCACAGTCCCCCATGACCTGAGCACAGCTGAAGAAGGCACGTGATCACCTAGCAAGATGACCACCCAACAGCTTCTTCACTGAGGAAAAAGTACATTCAATGGCTAAAAGTCGGCCCTGGATGCTTGGGGTCCTTTGTGGCTTGTCTGGGTTTTGCCTCTTATGAGCTGTAAGTCCTTAGAGACTCTCAAAGCATCAGCCTCTTCATTAACAAACAGAGGTGTTAATCGGGTGCGGTGAAGGGTGTAGACACTTCACTGAGAGATCTCTAAAGTGCAGGGCACACTAAGTACTCAATAAAGGTCAGTTGTCATGGGCAATCTTTAACATTACTCAGAATCAGAAGCTATAGCAAAGCTCACTCTGCAATAAACCTGCTTCCGCAGCACCAGAAGCTGCTTTGGACCCTGGAGTTCATTCCACTTCAAAACCTCCTTCTGGGGTGAGTCATTAGCTTTTGAATGATGGCAGACACTGGAGGCCTCCTGTTCCCAATCCTCCTTTGTCACCCAACAATAAACCTCAGGAAGCTTGAGAAGCAAGTCTGAGGTTAAGCATGTGTGTCAACGTACACTCAACTGCGCATTTAAACATGAGGCAGCATGGCTTTCCTGGGGGCACTGTGCAAAGCTCTGCAGACCCAGGAAGAGGTTTATTTATTCTTCCTCTGCTCCAGAGGTCAGAAGTATGGAATCAAGCTGTCAGCAGAGCCAAATCCCTCTGGAAAGAACCCCTTCCTTCCTTCCTTCCTTCCTTCCTTCCTTCCTTCGTACCTTCCTTCCTTCCTTCCTTCCTACCTTCCTTCCTTCCTTCCTTTTCCCAGTGCCTGGTGGCTCCAGGTGTCTCTTGGCTTGCAGCAGCATAACTCTAGGCTCTGCCTCCATCTTTACATCCATTACTCAGCTATTCCCTCTCCTTACAAAGACAGCAGTCATCAGATCTAGCACCCACCCTAAATCTGGGATGATCTCTTCTCAAGATCTCTATTTCCCAATCAGATCTCATCCTGAGGTTCTGAGTAGACATAGATTTTGGGAAGATGCTGTTCAACCCACTACAGGAACCTCCTCAAAGGTGGATGGTGCTTACCCCACTCAGTCATCAACACTGCCCTGTGTCCAGCACACACCATCTATACATATGGCGTGTGTAGGATAGAGGGGGATATGGGATGGAAAAGTACACCTTCTTTCTCATAGTCAAAGGGTCACACCCAAGGGAGGAGTCCTGGAGCAAAAGGAGTCTGGAGGGCCTCACTTACCAACACCCCAGGCTCTGGGAACATCCAGCTGGAAGGGGTAAGCTTGTGTTGGGCAGCAAAGGTGCAGTTACTGTCTGAAGTGCCTGATGATGCAGGAGGCTGGGGCATCATAGGTGCTACAAAAGCAAGGGCTAAAGGGAAACTGTGTGTGGCTCCACCCAAAGACATTTCCAAAGATGTGTCCTCCTCCCTTTCCATGGGTCCCTAGAGTTTGGCTACTCCCTGAGGCTCTGCTCCCAACCCTGATTCTCATTCATCTCCATCACAGCAATCTAAGGTGGACACTGGGCCATCCAGACACAGGCATGGAGCTGGTCATCAGGCATATATCTCCACCCACCCATCTTTCCTGAGCTCCAGACAGACCTGATATCACCATCTTCAGAGCTCTCTGCCATTTACTGTCACAAGGGTTGCACTCACAATTGCTTCAAGCCTCACTGCACCACCTTGGTGCCCCTTCCCAGTGGGCTTTCCTCTCCCAATTGCATTTGAGCATGATCAACTTTATGGGTTAAGTCAGTGGTGGTGAACCTATGGCATGCATGTCGTTTGTTTTTCTTTTTAAGATAAAAGATGTTAATGTATGAATTATTTTTTTCTAAACTACAACCTCAGTATTCAGGTTTAACTGCAGTGTTGGTACTTTGAGATATATAAAACTTTCCCTATCACTGGGCTAAGTCATTCTTGGTCCAGGTGGGGGGCCTGTGCTGTAGGTTGTTGGGTGTCTACTAGCCTCTACTTCATTATTGGCCTCTACTCATGAGATGCCAGTGGTAGTTCCCAATCTCCTGATTTGTGATGATCAAAAGTCACATCGTTGGCCAGACAAGGCAGGACCCCTCACACAGTTACCACCTGCAGGAGACCACCATATTGATTATCCCCAAAGCAGGCTGTAAACAGTGCAGGCTGTAAAGAGAACCCCACAATTGGCTTGTTTATGGAAATGAGCCTGGCAGAAGCCTATGTGCCTAGGTCAGAGTAACTCACACCCAAATTCCATTCCCACAACTAAAATCTTCTTAACTAGAAGGATAATGTTCTAATTACAACCATATATTTTGTCTATTTTGTTCCTAATTTGAGAATGCATTGTCTTGTCCTTTACGAGCCTTGCTTACATTAATTTCCATAGAAACCACACGACTGCACATTTTCTCACATAGTCCCATACTGGCACATAGCTCACATTTACCCCAGTTGATTACCAGTAAAAATCAGTGGCTTGGACTGGTCAGCATTTTTGTTGATTGCACTGGCATTGATTTTCCTGGCTCCCCACTTTCTATCTCTCTTAGTTATGTCTTTTGGGGTTTTTTTCCCTCAGGGTTGTGCCATACACTGAGCAGGAGACTGGAACCTACTGCAGAGGTTTCTGGTAACATTTCAGGGATTCCCAGTACCACCCAAGTCAGAAAGTGCTAAGGAGCCAGTGGACCAGCTGACTGAGCTAAACCTAACCTGACCCTATGTCTTGGTTACTTTCTCATTGCTGGGACAAAATAGTTGATACCCACAAGTTAAAGGAAGAGAGGCTTATTTTGGCTCACAGTTTGTGGATGTTTCAGTCCACAGTCAGCTGGCTGCAAGGCAGGGTGGTATGGAATAAAGGTATGGCAGAGGAGAAACAGCCATGGAGTGGCAGGCAGGAGCCAGGGAGACTTTCTTCTTCTTTCCCTTTTATTCCATTTAGGCTACAAGCCAGAGTGGTTCCTCCCTCTTCAGTGAGTCCATCATCCACACCCAGAACTATAATAAATCTATCAGAGGGCTAATCTAGTATCACACATCCATGATCCATCACTCCCCAAAGCCCCACCTATGAGCACATGAAGCTTTGGGGGAATCTAGATACAACCCATAGCACCCCATGTTGGTTAGTTACCCTGGGTGACATCTAAGAGTTCTCCTTCACTCCATCAAACTAAACCTTAACTTCTTCATCCATAGAATAAGAATAGTTATGGTATCTACTTCTTAGAGCTGTTAGGGGAATTAAAAGAAGTGACACATATAAAGGGTCTAGAAGTACAGTCAGTAAATGTTATTGTTACTAATAATTTTATGGACAGAGCTTAGACCCTATAAACATTTCATAACAAGGTGTGCTGTAGGCAACATACAAATGTTGCAGTGATGGTGTGTTTAGAGGTTATCACTATTATTATCACATCCATTTTGCAGATGAAGAAATTAAAGCTCAGAGCAGTTGATGACTTGCCCCAGGTTCACACAGGTGAAAAGTGATAGAGCCAGAACTGAACTGGCCCAAAACCTCATCTCCTTCTTGCATATGTTGCTGCATTTACTCTTTACACACTGTAAACTGGGACTCCCTCTCCCACTTCACAAATGAGGAAATGGGCTTGGGTTCTTGCTCCAAACTGCTCAAGATGGCACGGAGAGGAAGAAGTGAGAGTATTCCAAGCCAACACCAGCTCCTTCCAACACTGCTGTTTTCCTCTCCAAGACCTTTGGCCTCATGCATCTTCACAAACAAATGTAGATTGTTTACAAAGAAACAGGTTCTGAAATGCAGTCTGCAGGAAGGAACTTGGTTCCTGTTGCCATGGTCTCTGTGAGCTTCCAGCAATTAATTACCACTGTTAATTTCCACCATTATCCAGCTCTTTGCATTTCTTTGTTCACACCCTTTGCAGCCCTGAGGCCAGGCTACAATTAGATAAAAAGGCAGGTAAACCCTGAAAATTGTGTCCCCAAAGTCACCTGCAGTTGCAGCTGGGTGTCAGGATAAACAGCTCCCAGCAGCTCCCTCAGAGATATAGGCCACTTAGAATCACCCAGAAACTGGGCTATAGGACCCAGGTAGGGCATCAGGAGGCCTCAGTCCAGCCTCAAGTCCTTGACACCAAGGCCTCATGTGCTGCAGCTCCTGCCCCCAACCTGGCTTCCTGGCACTGGGACTTAGCATCCCTGTGCTCAAGCGCTCCTGAGGGTAAGGAAGCAAAATAATTGCTCACTATAGACCAGAGCAGACACCTTCAGCCTACCTTGGGAAGCAGGTCCTTCCTTGGTCCTGACCCTGTGTTTTGCTCCTGGCTGTGTTTTGCTATCTGAGCTTGGCAACACCTCTAGACCACTGCAGACCCCAAGAGGAAATGCAGCCTCTAAGACACCCCTCCCCTTCCTGCTAGCCTTCTGATGTGAGCTAGTGCCATGCTGGGGCCAGAGCTGGGCCTGGCTGGTGGCTCCCTGACCATGGCACTGAGGGACATGTTTGAAGGGGAAAAGCTGTGTGTCTGAGGCTGGCATGAGTGATGGGCCCAAACCCATACCAAGAACCACTGCTGGGAAGCACTGGGCATCTGGCATCTCCATGTGAGCCCTCCACTGCGCTTCACTGTGCTGTGCTGTAATGACCTGGGGTCAGGCATGCAAAGCCACAAGACACAGCCAGATCACTGCTGAGCCAGGGGTCAAGAAAGGGAGGTGGCACAGAGGGCTTAATCATCAGTTTGTCTGCTGTGTGGCTTTCCCAAGAGATGAGTCACCTGCCAGCCCTATGCAGTGTCAGGGGAAACATATACCTGATCCAGAAGAGAGGCCGAGATGGCCTGGGAGCCACAGACACTGGGAGAAGAGTGTGGGGAAGACAGGTTCGGAACCAGTGTCATCCCAGAAGAGGGGCCCAGCCCAAGAGTCAAATCTCAGGTCTGTGCCTGGGCCACATGAGCCAACTGAGGAACCCAGCTGGTGGGAGCACACAGGCAGCCTCTGCCCCTGTGTGTCCACTGGACACAGCCTGACCCACACAGGAGGGAAGTCAGCAGTGATGGGCCTGGGTGGGAAGAGCTGGAGGTACTGCACACAGGGCCCTTGCAGCCATCGACTCTTTCAGGGTCAGAAAGGAGCAGAAAACAGCCCAGCTCAGTGCTGGGGCCACCCAAGGTCACTGTGCAGGTAAGGGCAGAACCTGATCCCAGACCATACAGTGCCTCCCAGCACCCCTGACCCCCTGCCTGGCTAGTGTGGAATCAAGCCTGCTCTTCTGCCTCCCACACAGACAGCAATGTCTCTAAATCCCTCTGTTCACCATGTAGAACATTCCCCAAGGTTGGCCTTCTGGTCATTATTATCAGTGTTAATTATTTGGAAATTGAAACATATTTGATAGCATTTAATGGAGTCCTCTTTCAACTCTGTAAGGGATTTTGAAGCCCTCTCTCACAGACAAGGAATCTGAAGCTCGGAACGGCTGGTCAATTGTGTTGGTCAGCTTTCCATTGCTATAGCAAAACACTTGAGATAGCCCACAGATGAAGGTTTCATTCTGGCTCACAGTCGTGGAGAGGGTTGGCTCTCTTGTTTTTAGAGCCATGGTGAAGGAATCACATCATGGCAGGTGCACACGGCAGACAACACTGTTTACCTCATGTCTGGGAAAGCAAGAAAGAAGACAGAAGGCTGAGGCCATAGTTTCTTTCCCCTCTGAGGACACAAACCCCCACAACCAGAGACTTCACACCAGCCACTCCCTCCCAATACACCCCAGGCTGGGGGCCAGGACTTTAACCGTGGACCCTGGGGGACCTTCTCCAAGTCACAGCAGTCACTTATTCAAGGTCATGGTTAATTAGTGACAGGGCCACGATCCAAACCTTCACAGAGAGCCCACCAAAGTGAGTCAGTGTGTCCTCAGCCTGTAATAGGGCCAGGCAAGTTGAAACTATAGAGTCGTGCCACACCCTGAATTAAACGGGGTCCTTTATTATAAGCCACCTGATCCAGAGTGGCTCCTGCGAAAAAGACTCTAGACAAAGGAAAGGCAATTTGCAGGGTCCTTTGAAGGGCTCTTCTGTTTGGGGAGAGCTCAGGGAGAGGGAGAGCACAAGTGGAGTTCACAGGGGCAGAACTTTGCTAAACTAGTGGGGGATGGGGAAGTTTCACATAGTTTAGTTAAAACAAAGTATAACACAGATGAGGGAATCTTTTCTTTACAAGGTAGTAGAGATAACATAGTTGCAGACTGCTCTACCAAAAGGTCACAGAGATAACATATAGTTGCACACTCACTCAGGATGCAGTGGTCTGTTATGCATTAACTGAGGGGACTCCCAAGGTGGGGAGGATGGGGAAGGCCACTAGCCAGAATCACTGGACTTTACATAAATGGAGTCAGGTACACAAATGGAGTCAGGTTGGCTATCACAAGCCCACCAGTGCCAGGGAGGGCCCATGACTCTCCCTTCCTCTCTGACCTCATGCCAGCTGTGAAGACAACGCAAGTACAGACCTCAGTCTCCACATTTGAAAACCACTAACCTCCATCTTTAAGGATGAGTGCCCCACTGCTGACAAAGAGAACTCTGGATATCTGGGGCACAGGTGAGGGCCCTCTGCTCCCGCGCCCCTGAAATGACTTCACACTGGCCAGGGGTGAGTTCAGGTGAGATGACCCCCAGGCCAAAAGAACCATCTCTCAGCAACCTGGTCCTCTGCCTTCCCCCTGGAGTGGGGCAGGGTGGCCACCAGGGTCTACCCCAGGACTTTGCAGGAGAGGTATGCAGACAGCCCAGAACCTCCTTCCCTTCCTCATATGAGCTATGCAGAACAGACACCGTGGGAACAGAGGGCCTGGAAAGAACCAAGATGGGCCTGCACTGGCTCACCTGCAGAATGAGGAGGACGCTAATGCTGACAAGAAGACTTGCCTGGCCTAGACTAGCCTGGTTCACACAGAGGTGTTGGGTAGATGTGGCTTCTGTGAGGTGCTTTGACACTGTCTTCTTAAATTTTATCTCCAATTCCAAAGTAGTCAGTGCTGTTTACTTTATTAAACTATGTTAAAAGTCAAATACAGAGGCACACTTATTCAAAATGAAGTAAACACCTTTGCTATCCCAGAACTCTGTTTAGTCTCTAAGGATGTGAACGGCTCTTGTGCCACACCACTCCTCTCCCTAGGATTTTGAACAACCACAAGCTCTTTGGAAGTCAAAGTGCTCCCAAACCTCCATCTATGCTTAGATAAAAACAGGCTGACAAGAACAATAGAGAAGCATAGCCAAAGGAGTTCTAAGTGCCTTCTTTATGTGTGGAAAGTAAGGAAAAAATGGAAATTTTCAAATATAAACACAGAGAAACATTACCCTCTGGATGCTGGGAGATGACCTTGCCCTGGGTCGGTCTGTGGGCATCTGGCCCCGAGGGGCACCACAGTGACTCAGTGTGACCACTGACCCAGACAGACGGAGGACGCAAGCAGGAAATGTCAGGAGCATCAGGGATCAGTGCCCATCGATGCGGCATCGGCACCTGCCTCCAGGGAGCTCTGAGAAGTGCTCCGAATTGAGCTGACAGGCCCATTAGTTGGCAGCTCTGGCTGCGTCTCATTGGACAGCAGCCCAGCCCATAGCTGGTCTCAGTCACACCCAACCCTCAGTCTCCCTCAGGAGTGATGGTGACATCAGATCCTCAAGGACACTCACAAATGTCAAATGTTGAATAACAGCTCACCTTGGGGGATTTGGGGCTGCATCCTACCCAATCCTCCAAAGTAAGATGGCCATTATTGACCCCACTTGTAAAGGGAGCATCCTTGGCTCTGAGGAGTGACATCGCCCTCCACTGTCACCTTCTGCATCACACTCTGGCTGTCCAAAGTCATGGGTGCCAGACCCTACTCCTTAGGTCCCTCTATAAGGAAGACAGCTTTCTCCCCACTTTACAGGAGAGGAAACTGAGGCCCAGAGTAGTCCACAAAGGCCTCTCCTCCCCTCAGGGCCCAGCATGGGGGTAGCACAGCGGAAATCCAGAGAAAGGCAGGTTGCATAACATCTTCGTTCTTCAGCAAAAGCTGCAAACACCCACATTCCCATTCACGGATCTGGGCAACGAGTGGTGGGAGTCAGGGAAGGATATTTAAAAAAGGCTTCAGTCAGGGAATTTCACAGGATAATTATATAGCGAGGACACCAAATTAGCAGAAAGAGGGACTGTCAGATGCGGCAGGAGCCCAGCCCTGTGTGCATCCTCTATGGTGGGCTCGGTGTGGGCTGGATCCCACATGCACACAACCATGCCTCGTAGGAAGACACTGCTGGCAGGATGTCCACAGACACTGATCCCAGCCCCACACTGACATGTAGGGACACCGAGGTCCCTGCCAACCTCTGTGAGAAGGCTCAGGACCAAGAGCCAGATCCCCAACTCCAGCCCCACCCAAGCTCTCAGAAGCCAAGAAACAGAAATAAACTGGGCTTGGGCTTCTAGCATCCAAAATAAATTCATGCACAGCTCTTTGCATTGTTACCATGGTTATAGATAACAAGGGCTGTGGCAAAGCTCAGCAAATTAGTTAATGATGAGAGAGAAACTTCCAACAGTGACATGTTCCACATGAGCAAACCACTTTCCTACTTCAGCAGCCAGCTGGTCCTGGTGGCAGGCAGGCACTGGTGACAAGCTGGCCCAGTGATGGGTGCTGTTGGCAGCATGTGGAGAGCAATGGTGGGAGGGTACACCTTCCCACCCCCCACCAGCTAGAACATGAACTCTGAAGGTCCAAGGGCCCAAGGGTCAGTTCAGCAGGGCCCTGGGCCAGTAGGAGAGGCCATCAAGGAGGGGCAGCAGGGCCTGACAGGTGAGGTTTGCTCTGAGAGGTTGAGCGAGAACTGGAATGTCACACACATGAGTCCCATGAGACCCTGCCTGATCGCTTGACGACTCTTCTCTCTGTCCTTAAGCTCCTAAGGCTCCCAGCCTTAATGTGCTGGTGACATGAAAACCAGCAGCAATACTTCTTCCCCTGTACCATTTCCTCCCTGTAAAGTTACCTTGCTGCCCCATCCTTGAAAGTTCACCCTCCCTCCCTTGAATTAGCAGTGCTCTTTGGGTCTGTTTTGACCAGTGGGCTTTGTGGCCCATAAGTACACACAACCTTTCATACAGGTCTCTGTCTTCTGCCAGCATCCCTGACCCATGTACAGGCCAGTAGTTCAAGCTGTGGGAAGAAAACAACCAAGTCTCGGGTCCCACACAAGCCAGGCACGCACTGTATTAGGCCCACCATGACCTCTGCTCCCTCTTCAGGCCCCAACATTCTCAATGATCCAAATGGCTTAGTCTCCGACTCCTCAGATCTGTGTTAGTGCAGGTCCTCTGAGAAGCAGATGTCAATGCCAAGGTGAGGTTCATCTCATGAGGCTTTAGTTAGGGGAAAAGCTCTGATGAAAGGAAATAGGGGTGGAGCAGGGGGTGGCTTGTTGAAGTGGAATGACAGTGAGATGCTGATCCCAGAGGAAGGAGGAGGCAGAGAAGGTGGAGCCCAGGGAGCTAGCAGAACTTCAGGGAGCCCTCAGCTATCCTGGGCTGAGGAGGGAGCCCTGAGCCCCCCAAGGGCATCATGTGGGCTGGAAACAGCCAGTAGCTGCAAAGCAGAGTCACAGTGGCCTCCACTCAGCTCTGCTCCCTATCAAAGGAGGGCTAAAGCCATATTCCCAGGGCCACGTAAGTTACCCCAGATAGATAAGCAAGTCCCCCAGCCTCCCTGTTGTCTATCATTCTTCCCAGCTTTATGCTTTTTAATTGTACTTATCACCCACTGACTATATAACTACTTGCTAATTGTTTCATCTCTTTCTATTAAAAGGCAAGATTCATGGCAGAGGAATTTTTGACTGTTTTGTTCACTGCTGTATCTCTACCACAATGAACAGTGGCTGGCACTCAGTTAAAAAAAACAAACCTGTGAATGAATGAATGAATGAATGAATAAAGAAATATTTCTTCATTCAAAGAGTTTTCAAATTGTGTATGCCCTAGACTATGGACTAAATATTTGTGTCCCCCCAGAATTCATATTTTGAAGCTTTAACACCCCTGCCCCATATGATGTATATGGAGACGGGCCTTGGAAACAAGTATGGTTGAACAACGTCTCAAGGGTGGGTTCTTCATGGTGGTATTCGATCTAAATAGAGACAAGATCAGAGAGCTCCTCTCCCTCTATCAGCACTCAGGGGAAAGGCCACATGGATGCACAGGGAGAAGGGTCCGCCAGCAAGTCAGGAGAGTCCCCAGGAGAGACTGGGGGGGCCAGCACTGTGACCCTGGACTT
This sequence comes from Heterocephalus glaber, assembly GCF_000247695.1. Next base: position 281,630 of record NW_004624941.1, on the reverse strand, counting down.
CCAGCTTCAAGAACTAGGGCAGAACATGTGCCTATTGTTAAGCAGCCAAGGCTACACTGTGCATTGTTACAGCAGCTGTAAACTAAGACACCCTGAGTCCAACCCTGGCTCAAATCATGAAGCACCACTCCAAATAGTACTCTGGGATCACCATGTTTTACTTTTCTTAAGTCCAGATTTCAACAAGAAGTGGGCCACCATCTGGCAGCTGCTACTAATTGACAGGGAGACAGGAAACTGCCTGTTTTGGGCTGGTGGTGACAAGTATATATGAGGGGACAAAGAGGATAACATCTTTGATTGAGCCCCTAACTTCCTATCCACTTAAATTTCCTGTCTCAGATGATCCAGACACTGTCACGGCGGTGCCTGGGGAGACATGATGAAGGGATGTCGGGCCAGCCCTATGGGTCTGAGTTCTGCCTGAGTTCCTGGCAGTTTTCCCTACCTTATTGCTATGGCAACAGAATCCAGTAGCAGGTCCCCACCCGTCACCAATGCTGGGCCAAACTTCTATGGCATCTGTATCCATATGTCACGTGGGGAAGGAGGAAGCAAACGCAGAAAGGTTGTGTGTTGCCTGAGGAAATTGTCAGTGGCAGAAAGGAAATGAGTCTGCGTGCCTGTCCAGGGTGCCCTTTGTCCAGGCCCCCACAGGCAGGCATTGGGAGAGACATGGGTAGAGGATTCCTGTGCCCTTCCCTCCTGCCACCTTCCATAACCCTTGCTTCAGCCGGAACATTGAGACCTGCCTTAGACCTGCCCAGCTCCCAGACCTGTCACTCGTCCCCGCCTCCCCTCCAAAGGGAGCATGAGGCTGTGCTCTGTCTTGCTCCTGGCTGCTGGCCTGTGTGATCTCCTCATCCACCCCTCCTCCACGCTATCACTGGCAGCATCTCCAAGGAGACAAAGTCATGGGAGGTGGGGACCACAGGCTCCACGACCATTGTCATCACTGAATCTCAGGGAGCTCCTTTCTTATCTCCTGAGCAGGAGCCACCTTCAATGTCTATGGCCACCTATCTGGGCCACACCTCTGCTCTTGGACTAGCACAGCAGCCTCCTCTCCCACCCTACTGCTCCTTCCCTGTCTGCTGCCCAGGAGTGGCCCTGGCCCAGGGTCTCACCACATCTCCCACAACCCAGCTCCTCCAACCCCTGCCCAACTCTCTCTCTAACAGAGCTCCAAGCTGCCTCATTATGAAATAACCAGCACAGGGCCCTGGGGGACACAAGAGGACAATGGCAGTGACATCCCTCCATTGTCCCCATTGCCCAACTTGGCAGTGTCTGTGTCATCAGCCCTCCCCTCGTCTAGCCCACACATGAGCACAGGAACGGTCCTGGAGAATCAGTGCACCAAGTCATGGCTCTGCCTGCTGGCCACCCTGGTGTATGGAGATGTGGTCACTTTTAGCAGCAACATTACTCCTGGCTACAAAGCACTGCACTTATTTATTGTCTCATGCCGTGACAGAGGCAAGGCAATTTCAGGTTCAATCAGTTCAGCAGTTCACTATCGTTAGGGACTTATGTTCTTCCCTTCTTTCTTTCTGCCCTCTCACCTTGAGCAGAGTTCATCTCCCCTCATGGTCTCAAAATGTCAGGCACAGTTCCAGCCATCCCTGGATAAAAAGATGCAGTAGGGAAGAAATTATTATCTTTCTCCTTTTCAGAGCAAGAAAATATTGCCCAGAATTCCCTGGGTAACTTCCCTTCACATCTCATCACCCTGAACTGTGACCCAGGCCCCTTCCCACTGCATAGGGATATCGAATTGGCATGGTTGGCTTAACCCAAAAGAGCATCGCAGCCACGTGGACCAGAGCAGGAGCTGGCCAGCTGGCACTGAACTAAGCCAAGGTTCAGTGAAGAGGGTGGCTGCCTGTCTGGCTCCAACCAGGGATGCCAAATCCCCCTCCAAGGACAGGCCAGGGCACAGCCCTAGGAGCAGAGAATTGGGACAGGAAAGGACCTATGGCAGGTGGGCCCTGAGGACATGGTACACTGCCCAACCTGGGCTAGACGACCACAGAGGAAGATGGTGGTGTTGAGGGAAGAACAGAGAAGATAGGGGTGCAAGTGAAGGTGGGAAATGGGGTAAGAGGACTTGGGGTGCTCCAGCAGGGAGGCTCTAAAGGACAGCAGGCATGGGTGTTACTTGGGTGGATGCGTATTTCCTGGTAACAAGGAGGCCATTAAACATATGTGTGGGACCTGAAGTCCCAACAGCTTCCCACACTCAAGAGTGTCACCTGCTCCTCAGAGCAGCCCCACAGAGCTGGCCAGGTGGGGCAGGCAATGGTGGCCATCTTACAGCGAGGACAGGTTATGTTGGCCAGCCCGGGACTGGGCCACAGCCCAGGTAAGTGCTAGGCATTCGGCCAACTGGATTGGGATCTCCATGAGGCTGTTCTGCCAGGCTGGGGAGGGCCAGCTCCATTTTATGGCCTCAAAAGCTGAAAAATCTGGGGGTTTTCCTGTGGTTCACATCAGAGGTTTTCTTACTGGTCAGTCTCAAAGGGACCAATATCCTTACACTATTTTTAACTGCTATTTTTAAAGCATATTGATTGGAAATTTTTATTATTTTCTCATAGTGGGAAAGGACTTTCTAAGTATGACTCACAGAAGCTAAGAGAGAGAAAGGGGGTGGAGAGAAAGGGAAAAATTAATGAATTTGACTCTGAAGAAATAAACATCACAAAGACCCTCATAAGCCAAACAAGATCCAATCAAGGGAAATTCAATATTTTCAATTCATATTGCAGAAAAAGGACTAACTATCCTGGTGGATGAAGAGCTCACATATCAACTTGGAGAAGAAAAGATCAAGAAGTAAATAAGAAAGCAGGCAAAGGATATGAACAAACAGATTTCAGGAAAGAAAATGCATGTGAACCTATGAAAATATACAAAACCTCCAATTAAATGCACTGGTAAATGATTTTTCACCTGAAGGTTTTCAAGAAGGAAAAAGATTGATATAGTTTGGTGACAAAAACAGAATTGTTGACAGAAGAATGAACTGTTACAAATTTTATGGAAAAGAAGTAATAACACTTTTATAAAGATATATACTCTACCACTCTGAAATTCCACTCCTAGAAATCTCCCCTGTAGAAATACACTTGCATCATATTACGAATGTCCAAACTTGTGTGACAGTATTGTTCACCAAAACAGAAGATTGAACACTACCTAAAATTCCATCACTTAGAGACTGGTTATTTAATTATGATCCATCCATCTAGAAAAGAAAGAACTTTGATGCTACTGATATAGAACAGCCTCCAAGGCACGTTAACTGAAAGACAAGGTGCACAGTAGTATAGAGTCAGGTGCGGTTAATGCAAAACAAAAATATGTGTGGAGTGGCATTTCCATGTGAATGTGTAGAACTTCCCTGGAATAAGAGACAAGAGCCTGGTATCACAGGCTGTGCTGGGGAGGGAAACTGAGTAACTGAGGAAAAGGAACAAGAGAAGACTTTTGCAGTAAACCCTTTCATCATTCTAAATTTCAGTACCGTATTAGTGAATGAAATACAAAACAAAATGGAAATGAAAACACTTCCTGAAAGGAGGAAAGGGTAGCTAGCGTAGGCTGGTCAAAGAGTAGGGGCATGGGTGTTTCCAATCCACTTCTGTGCTGCCTCACAAACCAACCATCACTGGGAGAGTACATGTTCTGCACTCTGCACCTCGAGGTCAGGAGAGAGCACAGCTGGGCTGGGGGCCATGCCAGCTCAGGCAAGCTGCCTGCAGGAGGGGAACCACTCCCATGCAGCCGTGTACAGGAGACCACCCTAAGGGAGAGCCTCATCCCCTATTATCCCACTGGCCAGAAGCAACTCGCAGGCCGCTGTGGCCTGTGGGCAGACGACTCCACTCAGACACAACACCCTGAGCAGCAGTGTGCAGGTGGGGCACCTGTTTCTCATGGTGATAGGAGGTGCTCAAGGTGAAGGTGACAGGTACCTGGGGCTCTCTGAGATGGGCAAGTGGAATCTATAGTCACCCTAAGATCTTCCGCCCAACTCCCAGAGCCCCTTGCTCCTGAGGTCTGTTCCCCTCCACCAAGAAACCAGAGCTTCTTTGGCCCAGGTCCTAGGGTTGCACCAGGCCTGTCTGTTGAACCCCACCTTCAGGTCTCAGTGGCCACACCCTGCACACCAAGGTCCACATGGGAAGCCCAGCGGCCATCTCCTCCCAGAGTTCTCTGCAGTCACTTTCCTAACTGCTAAGAGTCACACACACTTGAGCGTCACCTGGGTCCCTGTCCTGACCGGTCACCTGTGCCAGGCTGGTCACACTTCAAGGTAACCCTGCCAAGTGGGTGTTTTGGATCCCTGACTGTCACCTGTGCAACCAACCTCAGAACAGAGTTTTGCCATCACCTGAGGCCCCAGCCTAGCAAAGAAAGGGCAAGATTCAAACTCATACTCTGACAGTTGCAGCCTGCACCTCTCCCTGTGGCTCAGAGAGGTTGTGTGGCCACTTTGCAGTGCTGGGATTATGCAGTGACTCAGAATCTCAGCCTCCTGCATAGGGTCCATCACCCCCTGGGAAGACAGCCCTTCCCCAGGAGCACCTTGGGCTCAGAGCCCCTCCCTGCACAGCTGAGCAGGCCCCCGGGGGAAGAGAAGATCCACTTCCGAGACACTCGGACTCCCTTCTCCACCACATATGGTGGCAGCATCAACCTGGAACTGACAGGGCCTGCAGAGTCACTTGACCCAAAAATGTCCTCAGGGATTCAATTCTTCCTCTTCACCCCAGCCCTCCCCAGGGCCACATGTGCTCCTGCTTGCTTACCTGCAGGGATGGTGAGCTCACTTCTGGGCAAGGGCAGCCTATGCCAGGCAAACCTTGGCCTCCTCCCCCGAGGGCTGACTTTACTGGCCCAGCCAATGAGGGGACTTCTCTCTAAGCCAAGGCACTGGAAGCAATTTCTGGGCAGAGAGATTTTTGCAAAATAACTATGGAAACAAAGCAGTACAGAGTAAGAAACTAAATCTCAAGGCAGATCTGATCGCATCCTTCCTTGGTGGGCCCCTGACTGTCTGTTCCTGCTGCTATAACAGCACCGGAGGCTGGGAAATTGACTCACAGCCCCAGCAGTGAGCCCATTCTTCCTGGTGTCTAGTTACCCTGAGAATACCACTTGGGCCAGGTAGCAGCACTGCTCCAGACTAGGCCAGGGCCGGGGCTAGGGACCTGCCATGGTGGCTGTGCATCCCCAGCCTGGGGACAGAGTAGAGTGTAGGGACAAGCGAGGCTTCTTGTGCTGCACAACAGCAGTGACACATGCCAGCCAGGCAGCGACGGGCAGGTGAGTTTCATCGGCCCTGGATTTCACCTCTGACTCAACAGAGACTGAGCTCGTAAGAAGCTGGGTTCTAAATTTAGCACTAAACTCTGGGAAACTGGTGCATTTGCCCCCACACTGGCCATGAAGTGGGCCTTGAGGTCGCTATTCTGTTTCTCCCCCTCTACCAGGCCAGCCTGATAGCCAGGAGTCCTAACAAGTCACGCAGGGCCCAGGCTGGCCAGCTGGGGTAGGGGGCCAACGGTAGCCCAGCACCACCTGCTGCTGCAGTCCCCCAGGCCCCTCCACAACCTACATACATCCAGATGGCATTCTGTGGGGAGCTCTGGGTCTCCATCCTCCCACCCTGCCCCATACTCCTGGGCTAGCAGTGATGGCTCCTTCGCCCCCATCCAGCCCCCCAAAGCTCCTGTAAAGCTGGGTACTAGGCACTGTTCTGAGTCATGGGCTGGGCTGCTGAGTCCTTGGATCATCACCCTTCACCGTCACACAAACCCTGTGAGGGAGGGACTGTGATGAGCCCTTTTCACGCAGTGGCAAACTGAGGTGGAAGAGGCTCACCACCTCGTGGGTTCTGTGCTCCCTCAGGCCCTGATTTCTCCATCCCTCTTTGCCTCCTCTAGCCATGACCACTGCATCTGGAGTCTGGAATTCCACCCTGCTCCTGCAGTCACTGACCTCCCTGGCTTGGCCTGCAGGACAGCCTGGGTTAGGATGAAGCTCAGGTCCCTCCTGGCTGTGCGGGCTTGGGCAGGTTAATTAGGCTCTTTGAGTCCTAGTTTCCCCAACTGTAGAACAGGAGAGCTTTTCAGTCTTCCAACTTGGTCAGGTGACTTCTGCCTCTTGGCATGCTCTTCCCTGTGTATTCCTAGTTAGGGCCACAGGAGCTGTTCTGGAGAGCAGAAGTGAGTTGGGTCCCTTCTGTACCCCACGCAGAATGTGCTTGGATCTTGGGGGCAGGACCTGTAGCTGCTGTTTCCTTCTGAGTACTTGGCTCCTGGACCAGGGCTGCTTTCAGCTCCCCAATAGGGAACCAGCTTCTCCTGCAGGACACCATCCCTGTCCAGCTTGAAGGCAGCTGAGAACTGACAGTTTTCAGAGCCTCCCTGTGGTTTCTGCCTGGGACAACTACCTTGGCCCAGTTGCCAGTTTAAAACTGCAAGTCCTGACTCTCAGGAACCCGTCAGTCCTTAGAAAACAGGATGCGTGCACTTGGTCACTCTGCTCCTGTTGGTGCTTTAGGTTCCAGCAGGTTCTTCCTCTCTTCTACTTCCCATCCATCTGCCTTCCCAGCTCCCTGCTCTGTGGAGCTCAGGGCTCTGCATCAGATACAAAGACAGAGCCCATGGTGACTGCTCAGCCAGCCCTACGTGGCAATAGCCCGCCCTGTGACCACTGGGAGGAAGTAGATAGAGGCTTGGGTGGATGGATAGATAGATAATGGGTGAATGGGTGGATGGACAGATAGACAAACAAATAAATTTGAGAGAGGGGTCACCAGGTAACAGGGTTTGTCTCACTGTGAACATTAAACGAGGCATGTGTAAGCCCAGTACTAGCTGGGAGGAAGCGTCCAATTAGTACCAGATGCTATTGCTGTAACTTACAAGGGTCACACACTCCTCGTGGGTAAAATCGTGGTGGCACACCTGCCCCTCTGATTCTCAAAGCCACATGTTGCAGGTACAACTGATCTAGGATGATAATGATTATCTTTGGATGGAGTGTGGATTGGAGGGAGCCTGCTGGAGTGCTGTCCACGTTACACATCTTGATGTCAGTGGTGGTCACATGGGTATAGACATATAGGAAGTTCCACTGAGCTATGCACATAAGATATGCACAACTGACTGTAAAATGCCATCACTCAGCAGAACAGTAAGTTTTTTAAATGTTTTAGTGGGAAAACCAGGGAAATATTTACTCTGATACCTAAAACCACCTAATTCCCCTCTGCCATCAATTTGCTGTACGACCTTGTGGAATTCCTTTAGGCCACAGTGACCATGAGCCTTCCCAAGACCAGGGAACTGACCCACAGCATCCCCTTGTTCCCAGACTCTCTGGATCCTTCATTCAAAACACACAAGAGGACAGAGCTGGCTCATAGGGAGGGATGATGAAGAACAGAGGCAGGAAGCAGTCAGACAGCATGGTGCACATCAGGAGACCTGGTGCCTGCTTTCCTGCCCCGTCCTGGGACAAGAACAGTTGGGAATGTGTGTCTGTACAGGGGGTGCCTGTGGGTGTGTTTAGAAAGGCTGAATCCAAGAGATTCATGGATGCTGTTGGCTGTGGACGCCTGGGCTGGACGCTGTCACCAGGGCTTAGAAGGGAACAGTGTGCCTGCAACCTTGTCACTTGCTCAGGAAAGGACTGAAAATGGCCGTGACTGTAGATGCACTGAGTGCCGGGCACAGTACCAATGGTACCCATACACCACCTCTTTGTGCCCATCTGAGAACTAATGTGCAGTTGCTAAAAACGACAGAGATGTATGAACTTAAGATCATTTTTTTTCACTCATTTGCATTTTCTGATATTTAACTATGTATGGCAAAAAAACTATAGAAATTATAAATTGAAAAATACACAATTGTCAAAGAAGCTGTTTTTCTCTCTGTGGGAAGGGGCAACTGTTCTGAATTCGAGAATCAGTTGAACATAACCCTAAATAGTGCTAAATTAATGCAAAGTCAGGCCATGATTGCACCTGCCAGGGACTGTGATTGTCCTAATTGCCACATGTGTGATTTCAACTTTGATTAACCGAAAACAGGCTGGGTTGGGGGCATGGATGAGGGAACGGTGACAAATGCTGACAGCGCTGCTGGACCCTGTTGCCATAGCAACCGCACAGCAAAGCTATTTGGTGGTTAACTCATGAGAGATAAAGCAGGATGAAAATCAGTGTAAAGTTAGAGTACAATTTGGACTGTGGTTACTTAACCTCTGCCACCCACTCCTGCATGTGTGCTCAGTGTATCTCAGCTGGCAGCTCCCACACCAGCTCTCCTGGGCCAGAAGCAGTCTCTGAACAAGCGAGACTGGCTGTGTGGGGATGATCCCTTCAAGTCATGTGGAGCACAAGTGCCCTGGGGACTTTGCTCAAGTGCATAGTGGCATGGCAGCAGGTCTAGGAGGCCCGAGGGGCTGCAATTCTGAGCCCTCCCTGTAGGACCTGAGCTGCAGGTCCAGAAATGGTCCCAGTAGACGCAAAGCCTTCTGCAAAGCCTTCATGGAGGGCAGGCACCTCTTATGCCCTGCTGCATCCTTTAGAGCTAGCGCAATACCTGCTGCAGAGATGTGGAGGGGGACAAGAAGGAGCTGAACAAATGTTCTGTGGGTGACGGAATGAATTAGATCCACTCCTGTGTTTCTGCTAGTCATACTAACTGAGAGGTCAGAAATGCCCGTGGGCACATTTTGAGAGAGCAATGCTTCCTTTCTCTTTGGGCTTCTGGTTATCTTTTAGCAAATATTTACTTGTTTTTTTATGCTTCCAGAAATTATTGTTAATATAAATCATTTTTCTTGGGGGGAAATGGGAGCACATTATAGCCATTACTCAATGTCTTGTGGCTCATTTCTCTTAAGATGTATACTGGAGATTGCTGTTGGTGTGAATGTTTGTGACCAGAATTCATATGTTAAAACCTAACCCCCAAGGTTTATAAGAGGGACCTTTGGAGGTTGATGGGGTCCTAGGGCTGGGGCCCTAACGAATGAGATTCATGCCCTGATGAAAGAAGCCTGAGGGAGCTTGTTAGCTCTCCTGCCTTTCCACCACATGAGGACATGTGGAAGGTGCCACCCAGGAGGAACGACCCTCATCAGACACTGACTCTGCTGGGCCTTGATCTTAGTTTTCCCAGTCTTCAGAACTGTGAGCAATAATGTTCTATTGTTTATGAATTACCTACCCCCAGGTATTTTATTATAGTGTCAAGAATGGACTGGATATATTTTCCCCCAATCTGTACATCCAGATTTACTTTATTCCTTTAATTAGCCACACAGCAGTGTATTCCAAACCCTTGTGATCATTCCATCTTTACTCAGCATTTCCACCTTTACAATGCATGCCAGGATAAAGCACCCTGAATATGTGATTTTGTGTACTTGAAGTGTGTTGAGTAAATTCTTGGTTGTGGGATATCTCAATCAAAGGCTACATATATTTTTGGAGATGCTAGATAATGTTTAATTTGCTCACCAAAGAAGTCACATGAATTTTTTACTCTCATCAACAGTTTTTAAGAATGTCCATTTTCTTGCACTTTAAATTCTATTCACCATCAATTTTCTAACCACATCAATCTGGTAAGTGAAAAGGAGTCGTTTTCATTTGATTTCAGTAAATGTGAATGAGATTGAGCATCTTTTAACATATCTCAATGCCATCATATTAACTGGTAAAGAATTGTTTTATTTAGAAAAGTTGGAGGGTTTTGTACATTGATATGGGAAGAGTCACTGAGTTCTCTTACCATTTCCAGTTAATTCCTTGGGTGTTATAGTTATACATGGATAGCATTTGGAAATGATAATTTTGTCTCTAGGTTTACAATTTTTATTCTTTTCCTTAAATTTGTTATGACAGAAACAATTAGATCTCTCTAATCAAACTTTTAAGTGTACAGTTCAGTGTACACAACCATAAGCACAATCTTGTGTGCTATCTCCAGGACTTTCTATCTCTGCCTGCTGAACAACCTCCTTCATTTGCCCCCTCTCTGGCCTCTGATGACTGCCATTCTGCTTTCTGCTTCTGTAACCTTAAGTTCTTCAGATGCCTTAGGTAAATGCAGTGGCGCCATCTTTGCCCCTCTGTGGCTGGCTCATTTGCACTAGTGTGATGTCCTCAGGTTCACCCACATTCTTGCACAGGGCAGAATTTCTTCTTTTTAAAGGCTGCATAATATTCCCTTGTGTGTGTGACAGATTTTCTTTATCTGTCCATCCATCGGAGGGCACTTAGCTGCTTCCACTCTTTGGCTTACAGTTGTATACCCTTGTTACTTTCCTTCTCATACTCTTGGAAAACTATCCTAAGACAGCAATGAGAGGGGGCGTTCTTCCCTTCTTCCTGATTCTAGCAGTATTAATAAGTTCTCACCATAAAGAATAATTCTGACCTTTAATTTGACATATATTCTTGTTTTGTTAATGGAAGATCTGTTCCTTTAAATTTTTCTCAATTCCTATTTCATTAAACATTTTAAATCAAGAAGGATAATAAAATAATAAGAAAATATTTTCTTGAGTGGAACCATCTTTCACTCCTGGAATGAGCCGCATTTGTCTCTGGCCCTGTCTTTTATTTTAATGTGTTGCTGGCTCCCAGTTGCCATTATTTTATTAGGATTTTGTATTGATCTTCATGAGAGAAGCTCATCTCTATTACGCCTTTTAATGCTTTGCAGGATATGAAATCCGTATTGCACTGGCTTAAAGCAAAATTGATAATGTTTCTTTTGTAGTTCTCTAGTTAAGGAGTTGTGCGATTCTCTTTTCCTTCAAGTCTGAGAGAGTTCAATTTTTGTTTGAATTTTTTTAAGGTCTTGTAAAGTCCTAAATGGGGAATGATCCTGTGTGTTGCAGCTTTGAACTGTGGAAGCCAGGCCTGTGGGCCAACTAGGAAGCAACATTGGTTCAGATTTGCTGCCTATAGCACTGTGAGTCTTGCAAATTTACCTCATCCTAAAAGGAAATGTAAGTTTTTCTAATTTATTCACATAAAGATAAGTATTCTTAAAACTTATTTAATTTTCTTTATGTCTATGATTACTTCTCATTCTCATTTCAAATTTTGTATATCCATGTTTTCTCCTTTTTTGTTTTGTATAGATTAGCTAGAGATTTATCTCTTTCATTGTGTGTAAATTTTTATGTTAATTCACCTAGCTCTTGGATTTCTGTTCTAGTCTTTTTTTCCCTCACCCAGTAATTTCCGTTTGTACTTTATAAATCCTTCCATCTATTTTAATTACATTCATGGGTTGTAATAACTATTAATTAACTTTAGCCTCTCATGTTTAGTAATTGCTAACATTTAAATGTTTGTGCTCCCCCAAAAATCCATATGCTGTCCCCAAAAGTGATGGTATTGGGAAGGATGCACTGGGACATAAGCCGGTGCCAAGGCAGAGCCCTCATGAATGGGATTTGTGTCCTTCTGAGAGACCCGGAGAGTCCTGAGCCACTTCTCTGTGCATGGAGATAGCAAAGAGCCACCAGTTGTGAATCAGGAAAGCAGCACTCACCAGACGCTGACCTTGGACTTCTGCTCCTCCAGAACTATAAGAAACAAACTCCTTTTGTTTAAAGTCCTCCTATTCTGTGGCATTTTATTGTAGCTGTGCAAATGCACTAGGATAGTCACCCAAAGCTGTGAGGACTGCGTTAGCTGGGTCCCTCCCTGCACCATCCAAGATGGTACCTACTTGGCATATGTGGCTATTTAAATTTGAACTGTCATTAATTAAGGAGAGATAAAACTAAAATTTCAGTTCCCTAATTAAATTCAGTAATTGTTGTAAGTGGCTATTGGCTACGATATTGGACAACAGAATGTAAGCATCTTCTCCTGTTGGATCCCAATGCTATAGGATATAATATATATCATGCTGGGCAAAGTCCCACAGTCATAAGTGACAAAACCCAACTCAAACTCATTTAAGCCCTAAAGGAAAACCATTAGTTCTATGCCTGCAAAGCCCCGGGGTATAGCTGGCTTCAGTACCGCTGGATTTAATGCTTCATTTCTCTCCAACTTTTGATTCTGTTTGTTTGGCTTCCTCAAATCCTAGCACCAGGAGGATTTCTCCCTCCCTCTCCCAGTCCTCTTTCTTTCTGTCTATCTGATTTCTCTCTGCTCAGCTTAGCCCAGTGCCACACACAGCATCTACAAAGTCAAAGTTCTGAGTGTGAACCCTTGTTCCTCCGTGAGTGCATGCATCTACTACTAACCTCTCCGTGCATCAGCATCCTTACCTCTCAAAGCCTACCTCACAGAGAAGCTGCAGTGACTGGATGAGATAAAGCATACACAACCCCTAAACAGTGCCTGGCATGTGTATGTGTTGTTGTATTACACTCGGGTTCTCTCCTTGTCATATGTTATTTGGCCACCGACAGCCTAAGTTTGCGTTCCCACTAAGGAAGAGAGGATCTCTTCTGTGAGCTGAAAATCTCTACAAGGACACTGGTTAATCAAGTCTAGATTGATTCCTATGGTGCAATGCACTGGTCACTCTTCGATGTCCAGGCCTGGGTCGTGTGTCCCACTTATGTGACCAAACCAAGATCAATCGTTATGATTATCAATCATATCAAAACAACAAAACTCCATCCAGGAATATCTTTCCCAAGAAAAAATGAGTTACTTTTACCAGAGGAATGATATGGACAAATGTGCTGAGTACAATAGTTGGAAACTCCAGCAATCAGTCTCCTCCACGCTCCACTCTGCATACCCAACATGCGCACACATGTGTGGACGTAGTCCCACCTCGCACTTCTTCCCACACATGCACTTACCAAAATGCCCACTTAACAAAACATGACTATTCCACATGCATCAAACATATATAAACACTTGTCAAAAGATGACAACCCAAAGGTTGCATCCAATCACTAGACCTAGCTCCAAGTCCAAGATTCCCCAAGTTCTGTACATTTCTCTCAACTATATCTGAATGTGGCTTTCAATGGTGATACAGCCTAAACCACCCCAAAGACACCCAAAATATGATGGTGGAGGAATAAGGGGATCACCATACACACAAACATACCTGGTGAGAAAACAGAACAAAATAACAAGTACAGACTCTAATCAATAGAATAAGCCACATCTTGCTCCACAAGAGTAAACAAGCTTCAGTTAACTGCCTCCAGAGTGGATTTCTTGGTCAGTCACTAGGGATGCCCCAACTTTTCATGCTGAGGAAATCTCCCTTGCCCATTTTTCTCCAGGAGCATGCATTGGAGGGCTTGAGGAAAAGCACCCTTTCTGGAAGTCATGCTGCCCTGGAATGCTACTTTCTTTTGGCAAAATGGGAAGACTGGGCTTTGCCTTTGGGTTTGGGCAACCATGTAACCAATTTTCCACTTTGTGGGTATGAGACTATACAACTCCTTTAGCTCTAGTCTTATACCAGAAAACTATTTTCTGGTGTCTCCTTCAACAATAGAAATCCTGCCAATGGTCTTTGAATCTAAACCCTTCTGTTGTCATGTATGTCACTTAAAAATAAACTTTCCAGAAATTTTGGATGCAACTGACTTTTGGTAGATAGATTTTATGTACATTTTCAGAGTGAATCTGAATTTCTCCTAAAATTTTTAAAGAACAACCTGATTTAATTACAGTTGAAAATAACACAATGGAAACATTTTCTAAGATATCCAAACCTTAGTTCCTTCACAACTGCATGCAGGCAGAAAAACCCACCCACTCTCCAGAAGTTCAATAGAGAATAAAGATCTACTTTTTGTGCAATAAAGATGACTGATAGGCACAATCATAATTACATTGTCAGACATTTCTGCCATTATAACTCAGAGTCAAAGTTAGCTAGCACTCTGAAAACCAAATAAAATGTCAATGTACCAAACTTTGGAGTCCTTGTCTCTAAAACTAGAGTTGGAAAATCATTCATATCTATAAGAGATCCATTTCCCCATCATCGTATGAAGGGTTCCATAGAGAGTAAATAAACTCATCAGTGCACACATTAAGTGCATGTCTCTTGGACAAGTGAGTGTCCCATGTGAATGTGTATTCCAGCAGTTATGGACTTCTGCTCAGCACACAGCACAGCAGTGGTCAAGCTTCCTGGCTGATGCCACCGAGACCGAGCTTAGTGGTCAAGGCAGAGAAAAGGCGTGTCACAGGAGAATGCTCTGCTCCTGAACTACTCGCAAAGCTGAGAACTGAGTCTGAGTTGTAGACCAATGTCCAAAGCCACACCACCATCACTGGCTCTCCACCTTGAAGACACTGTCCCTAACAACTGGATGCCTCAGCAGTGCTGGCACCACCAACAGGGATTCCCTCAGAGCCTCATCTTCCCATCACTCTCTTTCAATTTCAAGTCTCAAGTAGGTGAGCCTGATTAATAGAGATGAGGCCATGTACCTCTATCCTGGGTGCTGAGCGAAGCTAGGGGAATGAACCATCAGAGCTCTTCCTCAGAGAAGAAAGTGGGGCCAAAAAGGCTGGAAAATCTCTAATAGAAGCAGTGTGTCTGCACAGATTCTGAGCATCCGTAAAATGTGGTCAATGCCCATTCAAATCATCCAACTTGATTTTTCAGCCCAGAAATCCACATTTTGACATTTGAACTGGATAACGGTAAAAATTTGTATCTTTAGGCGTTATAGACATTGGCTCCCAGAAGTCTACAGACTATCACAAGGAGAAATGCAATTAGGACCAAGAAATATCATTCTCCCTTCCTTCCCAAATCCTTACTAAATCAATCCTTAAAAACCCACTGTTGAGTGAAGTTCATGAATGGTGAACAATGTGGCTCAGATGGACTCGCTGCCAGCTGATAGTGAGACTTCTCCTCCGGGCAGAGAACTGTAAGACTTTTCCAGGACAGGGCCTCCTGTATGCATCTGTGTGCATCTGGTGGTTTTTCTCAATGTTATCAATCACCTACCTGACTTAGGATTTGCCTCTTCTGATTAAAAGAGCTCTCTTAATGCCTGCTCTCTTTCTGCCTTTTCCCCTTTCGAACACCAAGAGCTGCAGTGTAATACCAATCTTGCTGCCCATACTCGACTTGATGAAGTGATTTTTCTTTAGCATCTGAACTGATTTCCAGTACTCTCACCAAGATGATGGCAGGTGACTTACCAAGACTTTTGTAGGAGCCACCACCAAGGCTGCCATTAGAGGGAACATTACCTTCTATCCTTTCCCACCCTGACTACCAGCACCCTCCACTGAAAGTACATTAAGTTAAGGTTGTTAACAGAGAACATTTGTCAATCCTCCTACAGAGACAGGATTCAATATGAAAGAACGATGTTATTTGAAAAAGAGTGGGTCTTCATTTGCATATCAGGATCCCTGACAGCACTTAGGGAGCTTTTGGATCCATGCTGACATGTAGGTTGAAAGAGAACAGACCGCCTTCTGCTTGCTACCTCCCCTCACCTCAGCATCACAGACAAGACAAGGACAAACCAGCAGATTTGATCATGGAAATTGGTGGCCTGGACCACATCAATCTACTTCTCCACTTGTCTTTTATACCCCTAAAGTTAATTTTAAAACACATAGTTAACAAAAGCAGCAATCTACTGCCTTTCCTCTTCCCAACTCTATATTTTTTAGCTGATATGTCATCCACTTCCCTATCACAAAATCAGGCTTTCGCCACTGTTGCTTGACTTATCAGTTTATTGCTAGGCTGATTGTTGTACTGGATGAGAATGTCACTTCTAAAATTGCTTCCTTCCCTCCATCCCTCTCCAAAGTCCCAGTCCAGTTATACGACTAGTCAGGGTTCATTGTTTGGTTAGCTTTGTTAATACAGTATAAGCAACAAACTAACATGTCATTTGCTGTTCCGTCAAATACTTTTCCCTTTCCAAAATGAGAAGCTCAGAAACCCTGGCTTCCCTTCAGCTATTTCTCTTTCCTTCTCTATTTCTATTTCTGTCAATTGTACTTTCACTTTTGCATAAAATTCACATTCTGTTGTGTACAAAAATTAAATTGTCTTTATTTTATCCATAGGGTGAAACTAAATGCTGAAATGCAATAAACAGTGTTTGCATCATTGTGACAATGACAGAATCATTCACTGCAAACCCAAGCAGGGTAAGATTACTACTCACCCCTTCTTGCACAGTTACTTGCTTTCCTGAAGTTTGTAATTATGCTGTATTTCCATAATCAGTATAATCAGTATTTCCATTCTCCCCACCTGCTCTATATTATCACCAGTTCTATAAAGTCCCATTTCCCCCCAAGAACCTCTTTCTCTCAGTTCTCTGCCTGCACAAACATCCCTCTGACAGTGATTTTGAGGCTGATTCCTCAGTTTCCTGAGTCCCAGGGCCGTTATCCTGGTATACTCCTTTGGTTTGGCTTAGCATATTCTTTTTTTTTCTTTTTCTTTTTCTTTTTTTTTGGTATGGGAGATAGAACTCAGGTCCTTGTGCTTGCGAGGCAGGTGGTGGAACCACTGAGCTAAATCCCCCACCCCTGGCATAGCATATTCTTAAATAGCTTCCCTTAAGAAGCAGATGGATGTAGAAGGCACACAGTCCCAGCACATCTGGGAATGTCTTATTCCTTATGCCTTCTAGTTCCAGGTTTACAGGATTCTAGGTTACAAACCTTGCCCTTCACCTCCACAACCAATCTGAACAGACTGAACCCAGAAGCAGAAGTGCCACTCCAGCTCTCCTCTATGAAGCCAGACGCAGAAATTTCCAACAAAAAATCTTTGTTCATTAAAATGTTAATGTTGATCAGGCACGGTGGCACACACCTATAACCCCAGCACTTGGGAGGCTGAGGCAGGAGGATTGCCAGGAGTTGGAGACAAGCGTGGGCTACATAGTTCAAGGCCAGCCTAAATTACAGGGCAAGACCCTGTCTCAAAAAAAAAAAAGTTAATGTCAACGTGTAATGGGTTTATTAATATTTTAATGATTAATAAGTTTTTAATTTTGTGAAAAGTATTTTCTCCAAACATAAAGGGGATGTCGCTGTCCAGCACCAGATCTGCCAGGGGAAGCCTCTGCCCCTCCCCCACACCGTGCACCTGGCTGCCCCCCCAGCCTGCTGTCCCGGAATACCCACGCCCCCCATGGGCTGACGTTTCACAGCTGACGTTTCACAGTGGCTCTCAGTCCTGGCTCTCAGTGCTCCCTCTTCGTCAAAATATTAAAGTGATCCTGTGCTTTCCACATAGAATTTTCCTTTCCCTCTGTTTCTCTTCCTCTAAGTCGCTGAAATCACTATTCTGCTGTTTACCCTCCTTAATTGGTTATCTGTGACTTTTACTGTTGCTTTCTCTCATCTTTTTCACCTTTTTCGTCTTTTTATTCAACTTCCTAAAGTATTTCTTCAATTTTTCTTCTCACTCTTCTTTTGAACTTGGCAATACCCTTGTGTTTTCAGTACTGGGAATTGAGCCCAGGACCACTGCACTGATCTACATCCTCAGCTTTTTAATGGGTTTTTTTTCTTTGAGACAGGATTTTCACTAAGTTATTGAGTTGCCCACCCTGGGCTCAAACTCGCATGTGATCCTCCTGCCTCAGCCCCATAGACTGCTGGGCAATGCCATCCATATCACTGAAGTGCTTTCCATCTTTCTCTTATCCTTTCATGGGGTCCTCTTCACAGCTAATAAAGGTGTGTCCTAGAATCTCTGTGGATACTAGTTAGTGGTGTTTTATTTTTTAAGTTCTCTTTCGTTTCCTCAAATTATCTATTTTTAGGAGTCTTATTTTAGTTCATTGGCATCTCTTCCAGGCTGGAGGATTTCTTCAATTGTTAAGTGACTTTCTTTTTTTTTTTTAATTTTTCTGGTACCAGGGATTGAACTAGGGACCTTGCACTTGCGAGGCAGGCGTGGCACCACTGAGCTAAATCTCCAGCCCGTTAGGTGACTTTTGATACCTCTTCATATGCACGAGTGAAGCAAGAGAGGGAACTCTGTGCATGCAAGTGGCCTTATTAGTCTAGGTGACTGGCGGGGACCAGGTGGTGGGTGACAGTGACTCCCAAAGACCCAGATGGGGTGCTCTTGGCATGAGGACACCAGTGTCTTTAGCAAGAGTGCTCTAGTGAGTTCTCTTCCCCTGCAGTATACCTGTCCCCCAGGCCCTTGGCCCTCTCTGGGCAGCTGGAAGCTAGAAGGTCAGTTCCTGTAAGCGAAGCTCTCTTCCTTTAGTGAGCTCTCTGCACAGCCCCTCCTGCCTCTGCTCCTGCCAGGGAGGATTCTGTACCTCAGCCTCTGCCCAGACAGGGTGCTCTGATAGATGGCTCCTTCCCCAAGAGGCCAGTTCCCTGTTAAAAACCAGTACAAATTCTCAATAATGAATGTGATCATAATGTATACCTAAAATGTACCAATAAACTTAATTGTTTAAAAAGATCTCTGTTTCAAACAGCTTCTATTGACAATATACTGACTCTTACCAAAAGAAAAGACAGGTCTATTCTACTCCCTGTGCACATTATTTTCTTTTTTCATTTTTTTCAGCCACCCCTTGCCAGCTCCCATCCAGATCTGACTGCCAGTGATGGCTGGGTGTGGGCCTGATGCTCCAGCACCACCCATTTTCAGGGCTAGTTGATTCAGCAGGTGAGTTGTTACTCCTTAGTGGACTCCAACTTCCACAGCCACCGTCCTCCTGAGCACATTATTTTCTACTCTTTATTCCACTCTTCCTCCTCCTCCTCCTCCTCCTCTTCCTCCTCCTCACCCTTCTCCTCCTTTTTCTCCAGCTATAAGCTGGCCCAGGGCACCAGGTGACATTTACTTCATGCTTTCTTGGGCCTTCAAAGATGGCAAACCATAAACCCCTCACTGTTTCTGACAGTAACACTTGAGTGCACACAATCTGTAAGGTGGTACCACTGACCCACAACAGGTTTGTCACCGCCACCAGAACCAAGGACTTTAGTACACAGAGTGTGCTCTCAGTCATTTCTCAGAAGAAAGGCTAGTTTAGGGAATGTGAATAGTTTTTAATTCCCTGCAGTATTATAGTCTCGTGATGTTCTTTTGCTTCCTACTGTGAGCTTTGACAACTTGCTTCTGCTTGGAGATTAATTTGGATTGCGATTCGAGTGTTCAAACATACCTGCCCCTCTCCTCAGGCTTGGGCTGTCCTGTGATAGGGTCTGGCTGGCCCTGCCTTGGCCCATGGGCACCATTTTGTGCCAATAGACCTTATGCACTGAGGAGACCCCAAGGGCCTGTGGCTCTGGCTAGAGTTATTTTTACTCAGTTTGACCCTCCTGTCACATTTAGTCAATTTAATGCCAACAGAATGGATGTGGGTCCCTCCTCTAGGTCTCTGTAGACCCCTCTGCCCTTTGTTCCCATGCCAGTGGCCAAGAGCTGTGTGGTTTTCAATGCATCCTTTAGGCAAAGGCAAAGGCATCATTGGTTAAGTTCCTGGTCCTGTGTGGGGCTATCTTTCTCTTAGGAAATCTTTCCAGCAACAATGTGATCAGGCTTCCCAAAGACTGAGAAAAGATATCCCTACCAGGAGACAGCAGGCAAGTGAAAACTAGAGGACCTGGACACATGTGATTCCAATAGATGAAGTTTGAGAATTTTTTTTTTAATTTGAGACAATTCTTTGTAAACTTGAGAATAGACTGCAAGCTCAATGTGGAAAGGATCCACCTGAAATATCTGAGGGATATGGAGGCCAGACACACCGTGCCATGAAAGGTTAGAGACACAAGGGTGTCCTTCAAAGGTCTGAGGTGACAGTGTAGTGCCAGGGCAAGGAAGAAGCACACAGCACATCGGCCTGCTTGCTGAGGGCCCCAGGTGCCCAGTGCTGCCTCATGCCCAGGTGCCACTGCTGCACCAGTGGCCCTGGGGTCCAGTAGGGGGAGGCAGAGGTGGGAGGGAGAGGAAAAAGAAAAATATTAGTGTGATAAATTATGCCAAAAATATTTTAAATAGGGCAATTGAACCACAAGTAGGTTGTGCTGATTCACTCTTCATGCTCAGGGATGGTCTCTCTGAGGAGGAGAAATCTGAATGACAGGAAGGATACAGTCATAGCTAGGCCACATCCTCCAGAGACAGGCTGGACACCACCAAAAAACGGTGCCTGTCAGTCCGGGTGTGTGTGCTGTTACCGTTTTGCAGCCAAAGAGATGAGGGTGCAGAAGTTTAAAATAACTTACTATCTGTCACCCAGTGTTGCCATTTGATCCAGAAGGTCCCCTGACATCCCCTATGCAAAATGCTTGGTCCCGGCTTCTTGCTAGTGGGAGGTCCTGGGTCCCTGGGGTCACACCCTTGAGGGGAGGTGGATCCAGCCCCCTTTGTCTCTCATGTTCTGGCTCTGAGGTGAACAGTGTTGCTCCACCACACACTCCACCATGCTGTGCTACCTCTCCACGGGCCTGAAAGCAACAGGGCCAACCGACCATGGACTATAATTCCAACACCAGGAGACAAGACTAACCTGCCACTTTGAACGGTGATTTTCCCAGGAATTTTGCCACAGTGGAAGATCAGCCTGGTGCTCCTTTCACCCTCCACGGCTGTGTCTGCAGTGGACATCAAGCCATCTTGGGCACTTTATCACTTCTTGGCCTTTTGGCTAAGATCAAGTGTAGCATCTTGGGCACTTTGACTGTGCTGACCCAGGAAGAAGCAGCAGGGGCCGTAGGAGACTGATCATGTTTTCTGAAAGAGGCTCTGTAATGGACCAATGCAGGTCCTAACACACAGGGGCGCAGCTGGCACTGTACATAGGCACCCAACTGTCCCTAAGAACAAACTACAGGTCCCCTGACCCTCATGACACAGCAGCATCAGTCTCAGGTCCAGGCTGAGTCTGAGAACATTAGGGATTTTTTTTCCTGAAAGAGCAAAGGAAAATATCCTGTGATGCCATCTGACTAAAAATTCCAGCCTCTCCGAGTGAAGGAGGGAAGACTTGCTCCAGGGCCTACTCCGGGGCCAGGGCCCCATCTTTGTGAATGGTGGGGGCGGTGGGGGGCTGTGGGAAGCAGTTTCCTTCTCCCTGTACAATTCTACGCACCTCACTCCAGCACTTTTGACAAAGCCTCATTCTGAAAGCCCCTGGCTGTGCTGTTTTAAGATGGTTGGTTCTGATGGGTGTTGAGGAAATACGATTAAAACGAACTCTCCTCCAACCCAGGAAACTTCCCCTCTAAAGTAGAGGAAGAGAAAGAAAACATCCTTATTAGTGAATAAGCCTAAAGCAAGCACGGGACACTCACCACAGGCTGAAGGAAATCGCACCCTTTCACCTGCACAGGCAGGCACTGCCCAGCACATACCTGTTCTCAGGTAAAGGTAACTGGTCCTCCAGGAGGAAGACACGACTGCATCACCCATCATTCACTGTGACAACTGGGAGGCCGCCTGTGTAAGCTGCTTGGTTCTATCCAAGGGAAAACGACCTCCTCAAGGCATTGTGATCAGAGGTAGTTTTGCTGCTTGGAGACTCCTGCCCTCCATGGAAACTGGGGACCAGGGTGATACATCTTCTCAGATGACTACATCTGGTAGCGATGGTCCCCAGGTCCTTAAGAAAGATTGTCCTGAGCCCTTGGGTCACAAAGCTTCCAGAGGCTGTTTCCTTTATTGAAAAATTTACATACATTTCAAACAGACAGGGAAAGAACTTAAAATTACAAGTTTTTTTTAAAGCAAATGCTTTAAGCAAAGGGAGGGGGAGTCTTTTCTCATTAAGCAGAGAGAATTAAGTCTGTTATTTTTAATTTACATTTGCTCTAACATGGACATTGGCAAAACTTTGCTTTTAAATTGTCCTTTTAAAAAATAAACTGTAAAATGCTTTTAAGGAGGAAAAAAGAAAAAATTTTCTTAAAGCTGAGTCTTGGAGGGGAATGAAAGTCACTACTCTTAGTGATGTAAAGTACTTTATGTAAAATGGTTTGCACATTTTTAAGTAGCTTCAAAAGTCAGCAATTGCGCAACCAACAGCAGTTGCCATGGTAGCAAAAGTTGGTGTTATTCTAATCCACTTGGCGATGATTTGGCTGGAGCTGCTGCTGGGCACAGGAAGCACATTCCTTGTGTGGAGTTTTTGGGTTTTGCTCCACACGCCAGGCAGAAACAGGCTGCACACACTGTGTGGAAACCAGGGTGGGAAGAAAGGACCAAGAACATCTCGAGGTCTGAGCAGTCAGGAGCCAGGAATCAGAGAAATCTGGAAAAGAAGAAGCAGCTGGGTTCTTCCTCATGACTAGGGTGGGGTGAGGACAGGGGGCAGAAGCTGCGTGTTGCTGTGGCCACACAGACACCTCGTGCCTTTGCTTTGCTCCCCTCCTCCAAGGCCTCCAGTAACACACACTGTCCCTGCTTTACAGGTGAGGACACGGAGCCTGACAGCAGAGATGAGCACTTCTCCAGCGCAAAAGTCCCAGCAGAAGAGCACCTGTGCCTCATTTCCTGCTAGATCTCCGGGCACCAGACCAGTGCTGGGCACAGGAAAAGTCCTCATAAAATATTGTCGTATGGTTGTTGAGTGAATGCTTGCCCTGACATGCCCATAACAGCCTCAAAGAAAGAAAGCACCAGCCTCAGGTCGACTAGGTATCCACTCAGGGTATGGTGGAAAAGCCAGAAGGCATTCCTAGCATGTGCAAAAGCCCTAATTCCATAAGCACTTGCACACACAGCTCCTGGCTCCAGGCCTGCTTCTTGGAGAAGCCACCCCAAGACACCAGCATGGAGACTCTGAGTCCTGGATGAGGAAGGCACAGGAGCCAAGGTGACCAGACCAGCTTGCCCTTGAGTTCAGTCACCTTTCCTGTGTCCATGATGGGAAACAGGAGCTCGGTCCCACAGAATCTAGGTGTCCAGGAAATTTCACCTGGGTCCCTTACATGTGGCACAGGGAGTCATGGAGACAGGGCCCAGCCTTTGCTTCAGAGACCCATGTGCTCCAGCCCCAACCTGCAGGCCCCTCATCAGCAAGCACTGAGCCTGGAGTTGGTACCTGGCCAAGGCTCCAGGAGCTGCACTGTGCCACATGGGCCAGCTCCTCCCAGCTGCTGCGGGCATGGGTCATCCCAGGGCCATGCCCATGAGCTTCCCTGCACTGCGGGCCAAGCTGTGCTGCCTGAAGCTCTGCAGGTGAGGCAGAGATGCCAAAGCTAGAGACAGCAGCCACGTCCAGAGCAGCTACTTGAGAAAGAGCAAATTGCTGCCCTTGTGGGAGAGGCAGGGTCCCGGGGCCACCAGCCCAACCCTATGGGAGAAGAAAGAGTTTGGTATCAGTCCCCCCTTTAAGCTCACTCTGTGACAAGCCTTAATATACTAATCATGTTTTCCCTCTTCCATTTTACCTTCAAGTTTTTTGTATGATGGCTTTAGAAGTATAGAAGTGACTACTTTTTACATTAATTTATTTCTGACTGATTAATAACTGTAATTATCTATAGTGTTTTTATCAATGTTTACGTCATGGAAAGATCCAATCAGTCTAATGCCTGCATCGCCTCATCACCTTACACTAGTCTTGTGTTGAGGATGTTAAAAGCCTGGTCTCTGAGCCACTTTGAAGTGGACAATATCTTATTGCCACTGTGTGTACAGTGCCATGGATCCCTTTACCGTGTTCCCAGGTCTAAATGAAACATGGTGCCTTTGATCAGCATTTTCCCTGTTTCCACCCCTCCTTTTCTCCCACAGCCTTCAATACTTTCTGCTCTCTGTTTCAGTGAGATCAGCTCTTTTGATTCCACATATAAAAATTTGTCCTTCTGTGCCTGGTTTATTTCACTTAGCATAATGTCTTCCAGTTTCACCCATGTTGTCAGGAATCACAAGATGTTCTTCTTTTTTGAAGACTGTATACTATTCCATTGTGTGGTAGTCTCTTCTGAGACTGTATTTCTGTGCTATCCAGTGTAAAGTCTCCTATTCATTGTTTTGTTTAAGTCTTCTCTTTTTTTTCTGTTACTCTAGCTAAAGGTCTGTATCTTTTATCTTTTTTAAATAATTTAGTTTTGTTGATCTTTTCTATTGTTTTTGTAGTCTCTATTTTGTGTATTTCTGCTCTGATTTTTGTTATTTCCTTTCCTGTGCTAGCTTTGTTCATCTTCTTTCTGGTTCTTCAAGGTTTTATGTTATTTGAAGTCTTTCTTCTTTTTTGGTGTAGGTTGTTACTACTATAAACTTTCTCCTTGGTACTGTGCTTGCTGCTTCCCATAGTTTTGGTGCATTCTGTTTCCATCTTTGTTTATCTCAAGATATATTTTCATTTCTCTTTTATTTTTTTCTTTGACCATTTAGGAGCATATAATTTACTTTCCACATATCTGTGAGTTTCCCAGTATTTCTCCTATTACCAGTTTTGGCTTTTATACCATTGTGGTCAAAAAAGATCCTTTGATAGATTATTTCAATTTTCTTAAATTAATTAAGACTGTCTTGTGGCCTGCCATCTGATCTGTCTAGCCAGTGTTCTGTGTGCCCTTGAGAAGAATGAGTTGTGCTGCTGTTGGAGTATATTTTTATTCCATTTAGTTCAAAGTGCAGCTCAAGTCTGCTTTCCTCACTATCTTAGTTATTTTCTCATTGCTGAGACAAAATTCCCAACACCCACAAGTTAAATGAGGAAAAGTGTATTTTGGCTCATGGTTTGGAGAGGTTTTGGACCATAGTCAGCTGGCTCTGAGGCAGGGTGGCATGGCAGAGGGCCATCCCAGAAAAGAAACAGTCCATGGCAGAGTAGTCAGGAAGCAGTGAGGAATCAAGGAAGGAGGAGAGCCATGCCCACAGTGACCCACCTCCTCCTACAACGCTTCACCTCTCACCATCACACCCAGTTATTACCCATCAGTGGACTAATCCAGCACCACACACCCATGATCCAGTGTCACACACCCATGATCCAGTCACCCTCAAAAACCCCATCTATGAACACATGAGGCTTTGGGGGGAGATATAAGCCATAAAACTTACTTTCTATTCAGATGATCTCACCTGAGAGGGAAGGGGAAGTGGGAGGGGTAGGGGAAAGGAAAGAAGGGAATGGAATTAATATGAGAAAATGAAAAAAAGGAAACAAAATCTTTGTAAATAGGGAGGGATAGAGGGGTTGGAGGGGAGGGCAGGGGAAGGGGGGAAAATAAGAACCAAGAGAGTATGTAAAGGTGCATATCTCCAATGATGAATGTCATTATATTGTACACCTAAAATGTACCAATAAAAGGATATACAAAAATAAAATAAAATAAAATAAATTGTGGCTAGTGCAAAAAAAAAGAAAAAGGGATATTAAATACACAACAATTATACAAACCTTGGGAAATTTTACTGTATATGTTTGAGTACAACAGATTTAGTTGTTTTAACATGTTTTTCCTCACAAGCCATGTACTGATTAATTAGGGGAAAAATGTTTCTAAAATGATTCTCAGCATTTTCAAAGTCACAATATTACCTATCTTAACTTTTTGGACATTTTCATTATGAAAATGAAGACAGAATGTAACAAATCTAAAGTCAGCTTTATAAGTCTATGTGTGTATTGAATTTTTTCCCACTCAATAATGGCTTGTAAACATATATGTGATTTGTAAATAAAATGCACAAACATCTGTTCAATCAGGTCAGGAAGGAAACAGGGAACAGGGAAAGGCTGTTGATTCAATGTCATTTGATGCATCCAGAGCTGGAGACCACAGGGTGCTGTCCCTGGCAGAAGACACAAATGAGATGTTCAGGACATTACTGAGACAGAGCTCACCAACACGGTGCCCAGGGAGAGGTGTGGGATTATAACACAAAACTAAGAACAATGACAAACACACACTAACAAGACCACAGTGTGCATTCACAGGAAGATTTACAGACAGAACCACACACATAGAAGGGTCTCCCATGGGGAGGAGGGCAATCAGGGGAGAGAATGGAGATAATAGAGAATTGGTCTTAAAAGACCATTTTATAATACGTTTTCAATTTCTTTTGCTGTTATGCGTATTTCATATTTGAATTGTTATTTTTCCTGTTCTAAATCAGGAAAAGAGCCTTCCACCCACAATATTCTAGGGAGAGATGAATATTCACCATCTCACTTTTGAAACTGACATTTATTTTGTGATTCAAAGAGAAAAGGTGGTGGGAATAAATAACTAGAAAATTTAATCCAAAAAATCAGGAAAACAAATTGGGTTTTATTAGTAAAATCTGAGCTGGGTACATTCATCAGCATGAGGGATTTGTTTACTTGGCAATCTTCATTTGGATGAGGATTTTCATTACTGGCTTTGCTTGTTTTATGAGCATTAAGTTTTGTTTCTCTGTAGCTTAGGTATGCACATCCCATTAGACACAAAACCTTGCTGCTCAAACATGACGTTTTCATTCGGTAATGACTTTTGCATGCAGAGAGCAAAGGAGCTCCCTGAGAAACCCTAAAGGATGGTGCACACCTGTGATCCTAGCACTCTGTGAGGCTGAGGCAGAGGAACACAAGTTTGAACCCAGTCTGGGCAACTTAGCAACCCAGTGAGACACTGTCTCAAAATAAAGAATAAAAAAAGGGGCAAGGATGTAGCCCAGTGGGAAAGCCCTGTGTTCCACCAAAGAAAGGAAAGAAAAGGAAAGGAGAGAGGAGGGGAGGGGGAGTGGAGGGGGAAAAGGAAGGAAGGAAAAAAGGGTACAGTATGGTTCCCCTCTAATAATGTTCACTGCTGCTGCTCTGCAGCTGGGACTTCAGCTACATCTGGGGTTTTCCAGCTAATTCTGGATGAGATTGTTGGCAGCACCTAGTCCCCTGAGCCACAGTGAGGTTGACATCCAGACTCAGAACCTGGAGGGACGTGGAGATGGCTTGTTACTCAGGGTCCTGGGCCTTCCTGCTCCATGTCCACAGTATTCTATTCCTGCTTGGGGGAGGGAAACTAGAACTCCACAGCAAGCAGGGGACTCACCACCTCCAACAGACCCCTCCTAAGGTGGTGGGCAGCTCTTGTGGAAGTCGTGGGGCCTTCCGGAAGGGCCATGCCCAACTCACCCACACCTCAATCCCAGCTCCCATCCAGGACCAAAGGCAGAGCTCACTGCCCTCACCCTCACTTCCATGGCTGAGTCCCAGGTCCTGGGTGTCTCTGGGAAGCTCCCCGTCCATGTGCAGAGAGCAGAGAGGGACATCAGCAGCAAGACGCCGGGGCCACCAGGGAGCAAGGTCAACAATGCTATTGCAGTCACCTGCTGTAGTAGTTTAGCAACTTCAAACTAAGAACCAGTGCACTTGCTCAGGACTCTGTGGTCAGGAGGGAGATGGGGCTGGGCCCAGTCCTCCTATTTATGCTTTGTGTCCACACTCAGGCTGAGTCGGGAAGCGATAGCTCAGTGAGCCTCCTTGGTCTGTGTGTCTGTGTGTGTCTGTGTGTGTGTGCACATGCGTGTGTTCTCCCTGCATAGCTCCCTCTCCAGTAGCTCAGCCTGGACTTCCCAATACCATGACTGCTGCAAAGGAAGTACAAAGGGTCCCATATGTAGGTGCTCATCCAGCGCTGCCTGCTGCATGTCTGCAAATGTCCATGGGCCACCACAGATCACACACAAGCTCTAGTTCTGCTGGGCATGGCTCTCAGCTGCCACCAGGGAGACAGGGACCCTAAGAGTTAATCACAGCTCTGTCATGTTAGGCCCCACTCCTGGAGTTTCATCAGCTGTTAATGAGCCCAGGCTGTCTGGTGACTCCCTGGTAATCAGAAGCCTCTCCAGCCCTGGGATCATGATAGCAAGAAGAGACCAGAGCCAGAAGCCAAGGAATGGGGATGCCCTGGACATGGCTGGAAGGTATGAGCCACACAGGATTCGAGAGGGCAGTCCATGCCAGATCAGACAGAGAAGTCCAGCCTCCAGGCCTGGGGTGCAGCCTGCTCCTCATGCACCCTACTCCTGTAGGGCTTCTGGGGTCACACACACACCCCCGTATGCTACTCACACTAGAAAGCCACCACTGAAGAGCTTCAGGTAGGCAGGTCCCTCCCAAAAGTGTCCATGACCTGGTTAGTGACGGGTGGCTTGAGTCAGGCAAGTGGCCTCCAGCTCCCTATGTACCTACCAACTCTGGAGCTGGTGTTCCTGCCTAGCCCTCCCCAGAAGGGTCTGTCACCCTCTCTTTGGTCCTGCCTGTGTGCCTGGGCTGGCCAGAGGATAAATGGGCTCTTCTGGAACTTCTGGGCTTGAACCTTAAGAAGCTCGTACCTTTGCTCTCATGTGAAAATCCCTGTCCAGGCCTATCCCAGAGCCCAGCCGCCAGTGGAGGGGTGGGAACAGGGGGCATTGAGAGGCCTGACTGGGTCAGCAAGAGCCAGAAACTATGGACAGTCCCGTGTGGCCAAGCAGGAGCCTGGGCCTTCCTGGGCATCCGGCAGAGAGCAGTCTCCTTCCTCCCACAGGCCAGAACACAGCTCTCCTGCCCTCAGGCCTGGTAGCCCCGTTTCCAGCCTCCAGCTCTGCTAGACCTGCTTGGCCAGCACGGGGACACCCGGGCCATGCAGGACCTTGAGACAGAACGGTCTCTGTGGGCAGTCTTCCTAGATGCCAGCCTTCTAGCCTCCCTTTGCATGTCACACCCTGGTGTTGGATCCCATTCTGGTTCCACATCCCCAAGGGAAAGGGTGGCTGGCCTAGCATCACTCCCTTCCTCTTCTCAGTCAGCATCTGCCTTTTGAGCCTTGGGGTCCCACTCGACATGCTGTTACAGTCCAGAGCCCTGGCCCCCACCCAAGCAAGATAAAGAGGTACCTATAGATAATCCAGGCTGCCTGGTTTCCTGCACTTGTGCCCCTCAGTTGGACCATTCTTGCTTGAGGCAGGGACACCACAGCAGCCATGTAAAGCAGCTGACAGGAGCAGCATACTCTGGGCAGGATTTGCTTGGGACTCTCATTCATTCATTAGCTTAGTCCGTTGTCCCTGGTGCTTCTTACCATTAGGCGAGAGGGTATAGGAGTGGGGACAGCTCGGGTGGTCCTCCCATCCATGTGGCCACTGTCCCTTCTCCCAGCCCAATCCCACTCTTCCTCTGGGGACAGTGCTGCCATTACCTTAGCAGGCACCCTTTCAAGTCCTGGGGCAAATCAGGGAGGTGAGGTCTTCAGGGAGCTTGTGGTCCGCAAGGAAGACAGTACCCAAGTTGGCCACAAGACTCAGGTAGCTGTGCTGCAATGCAACTTCCATCAGAGCTACAAGAGGGATTCCACGAGCGACCAGACCAGGGGACCGGTGGAGACCCAGCAGTCCAGAAGGATGGGCACATGCTGGTCTAAGATTCCCATGAGACCAACAAACAGAAACCAGGGGAGCAGGGCTGGGCCTGCGTCATGGGCTCTGTGGCCCACGGTGTTCCGCTGGCAAGAGTCAGGACTCGCTGAGGGTTCATGAGGCCAGACACTGCATCCCACCCTGCATCACCCGGGTCTTGCTGTGTCACTTGCCTGATCTCTCAGCCTCCCCAAGCTCAGTGTCTCCCTGTGGGGCTGCAAGAAGATCACACAGCACAGTAGGAGGACACAGTGGCTCTTACGGCCATTCCTGTCCCTATGACAGCCACACGTCCCTCTTGTCACTGTCAGCACTCTCCTGGAACTCTCAGAGCTCCTGTGTCCTGGGTGTTTTATTTTAATGTGCTCCACACAGAGGTGCGAGATTCCTGCCTGAGTTCTGCTCTCCTGCTCTTTTTGTCCAATCCCATTTTGACAACCTGCTGCAAGTGTCTGGCACTGTCGACAACCAGAGCAGCAGTCACGTCTCCAGCTGGCCTGGATACTGCACATCCCTGTCTTCAGAGGACAACCTTGGTGATGGGCTCACTGTGAATTCCTCCTAGTATTGGAAGAAGCTGCATTAGTGAGACATCAAGTCCCTTCCCCCAGACATGTGGCAGAGGTGGTGTTTGAATCAGCTGGGGACAGGTGGCCTGTCTTCTCTGCCGTGCTGGGGAGCTGCTCAGGCTGTGCCGAGGCCACTCTCCATGTGTTTTGTTCAGAGCGTGAGAAGCCACTTTAACCACAGTCTATACAACCCAGGCCCTGCCGGGACGGAACACCCAACTCCACTCACAGCCACTCTGCACACGGAGATGCTTGTGTCCATTTTAGGGACAAGAAAACTGAGACATGAGAGTAGTTTGTCCTTTGTCCCAAGTTACTTAGCCAGAGGGCTGGGGCTGGGATTTGCACTCAGGGGTCTGTCCAGCCTCTCAGGGACACACTCTCTCCTGACCTGTGTGCTCAGCCTCTGCAGTTCCTGTGTCCCCAGCTGTGGATTCCTGAAAATCAGGCCTGGGAAGGCCACACCAGGGCCTGAGGCCTGGCTGGATACCTGTGTCTCAGTCCTGCTTTTGCCCTGCTGAGCTGGGCTCCTGTTCATCTCTGCTTCCAGCCCATGTTACCCTCGGGCCCCTGGACCTACACTTCCGGCTGAACCCACCAGGACATCTCTAGCCCTGGACAATTTATCCTCCTTTTCTGTCCTGATTAAAACTTCAGGCTCCTGTTCCCTGTGGCGCCCCAGTAGAACCTCTTGCCTCTGCAGACACTTGGCCCGGCTCACCCGGCTCCCGGATGTCGCACCAGTCTTGTCACCCACCACCCACAGTGCAGAGAGGGGCTGGGGCCAGAGGAGGAGGGCACGGGCCCCTGGCAGTGTAGAGTCTGGAGCCCACCGCAGAAGGCTGCTGTCTATAATTAGAGCCTGGAATGTTTTATAGATGCTATAAAAATGAGGGGCTAGGGTCCTATAGCCAGCCTGGTCATCCACACGAGTTTAATCACTGTGCAGGGGCCCCTTCCCCAGGCTGACCCAGCTCTCCACAGGAAAGGCTTAGAAAGCAGAGCAGAGGCTCAATTTCAGACTCATTTGCCCTTTCAGGTTAGCACCCTGGTTCAGTGAAGCACATGAGCAAGTATACATGACGGCTTTACATATCCAACAATGAAATTACTTGGTTAAGGGTCTGCTGCTTCCACCAGACTTATAAGCCTCTGACAGTAAGAGTTCTGCCTCATTAATCTTTGAATACATCTCTGGCCCAGCACACCAAGGGTCACTGAAACCTGTAGAACTAATGTATGCACAAATGAGTTTCTCGGCAACGTCGCTACTTCTCTGTGTCTTGTGTACCCCAGCAACTCCCAGCTCTGTCCTATTTAATTTCCTTTGGGTTCACTGTTCCCCACACCCTGGTGGACTCATCTGCAGCATGAGAACATAAACCCACCTGCTACCTCCTCCCAGGAGTGTGAGAAAGAGAGGTGTCGCTCATCTCATCTCCTTGGAGGAAGGCAGGAGCTCTCACTGGGGTCTCACAGATGAGCTCCCCACTGCTCCCCCTCGGTGTGTGCGCCTGCGCCCTCTCCCTGGCTGGCTGAGCTATTCTGGGCATTTCTTCCAATGTCGCTAGCGACTTAGAACTCACCCGTGATGAGTTGGCAGATTCACTTACAGAGTGCAGCTCCTGAAAGCGACTAACGATGCCACAAGGAGACGAGAGACAAGAAGCAGCAGGGTCTGATCTTCGGTGTAAGGCATAAATATCTGAAAATGAGAAATTCTTTGGAGCCAGGCTCCCTGGTGGAATATTTAGTGCTTGGTTACATAAAGAGCCACAGAAGTCAGGTGGTCAAGGCAGATTTGCAGCCAGGCAGGTGGGGGCCTGGGCCCAGACTGGGATGCCTGAGCAGGTCCCAGGGGCGTGTGTGCTGGAGGAAATGGAAGCCATTAGACGTACCTCTGACCCTCTCCATCACCACCGAGCAGGAGCCCGGGACAAAGGTGAACACAGGGCCCCGTGCCGTGCCATGGGACCCGGAAGTGGCAGACAGCAAGATGCGAAGGGCCTCACCTTTCTCCTCTGGAGAAAACCAGGGGCCTTGTCCTAAGGTTCATCCTAGGGGACAGAGATGCAAGCTGTGCCCTGGTACTCAGAGCTGGCATCGAGTGGGCCATGTGGAGACAGAGCCATGTGGCCACCTGTAGGGTGGGCACTGATCTACCCTGTTTGCTGAGTTCCTGGTAGAAATACTTCTATCGTGGTCAATTCAAGCTGCTGACATTATGGCCTAAGCAAGAATCTGAGAAGGACACATGGCAGCCCCCAAGCCCACACAGTAGCTCTGTGCCCTGACAAACAGCTGTGCCCAGGAGCCGGGAGACAGACAGGAGATTCTGGGATGGAGCAGGCCTCAAGGCCAGGAGAAAGAGAGGAAGCTGTCTCCCCAGAACCTAGAGTGCCCAGCCAGGAAGGCTGGAGGGAGCATGTACAATAGGCATGAGGGTGCAAGCTCTCTAGAAACCACACAGAGCACTTCTCTGAAGACCAAGCCATGCCTGGGGGCACATGAGCTACAGGAGATTCTAAACGGCTAGAAGTGACCCCAACTCAATCATAATTCATTGTAATGTCATTTACATTGTGGTTTTGACCCCCCTGGTGGGCTTTGGGTGCCACCACAGTTCCTCAGAGGTCCACGTAGGGACAAAAACCTCCCTTCTCCAACAGAAAGGAGACTTGGAGTGAATCACCACACTGGTTCCAAGAGCTGCTCTCTGCCTGTGAAAACCACATGGAGGCTCTGACACGTGGCTTCCTGGGGCCAGGAGCTCTTTATGCTGCCAGCTCCCACCCCAAGGAGTGTACCTTTGCTAATAAATCTGTGTTTTCACTCCTGTTTCTCTGCGTCCTGCTAAATTCTTTGTTCAGGATACCAAGCACATAGGACCCAGCTGGCACCCACCACACACAGCAGCTCCAGCTCTGACTCCAGGGCACCTGGGCCTCGGCAGGGACAGAGCCTGAGCTCTTATGCTGTGTAAGCAGCTGCAGAAGCTCAGGACCCTGGCCCAGCTGGAGGAGCCAAATGGCTCTTCCTCAGGAAGAACTATTTGGAAGTGAGCAGGAGGGACCATCCGCAGCCACATGGCCCTAAAGGACACAAGCACAGCCACCCTGGCCACCCCAGGGCAGAGTGCTCCAGGCAGAGACTCAGCCTTGGACTGGAAATTCAGAGCCAGATCCAATCTGGTTTACAAAAATAAAATTGTGAGGGCTTCTTCCATATGACTGTGAGGAGACAGATTTGTACTTGGGGCAGAGAGGGCTGCTGATTCCCAGGGCATCAGCCTCAAGAGTCTCAGTCTCAGAGGGGAAAAAAAAGCAGCATTTCAGGAACCATTCTGGCTGGCAGGGAGGAAGGGGAAGAAAGCTGCCTCGAATTTGGATGCCACCGAGTTTCCAAAAAGCATTTGTGGACAAGGCCTCTGTTGCCCTGCTTGCAACCCTGCCATCCCAAACATGGTCCCAGTCCACAGACCAGACCCCAAGGCTTAGACAGGCCTGAGACTACAGGATTCAGGGCTCCTTTCATTTCTGCCTGCCTCCTCCAGGGTCACCAACCCCTCCTGGTTTTCCCAAAGCTTTCCCACTTTTAGCACTGAAAACCCCACAGCCTAGGGACATTCAGAGCCCATACAGACAGGATGCTGTGTACTGGACTGGCCTTAAAACAGGGGTCCTGTTTCCCTAGAGCCCCAAATCTTAGATAAACAGGAACAAGTGGTCAGCACCATCCCCTGATGTGCTGTGGTGGTAGGAATGCAAGGGCAGGGCAGGGAGGAGGACATCATGGAAAGGGCAGCTGAGGCCAAGGGCCCTGAAGCACTCTGGTTGGCACGATGGTCAGGAAGCATCAGGAAGCAGAGGTAGCAGAGGTATATCCCACCACACTGCAGGAAGCACCAGGGCTATGAGAGGCGAGGACTAATCCTCATTCTCCTCTTCTTCCTCAGCACTGGAAATCTGCTCTGGACACCAAGATCTCCAGCTAAGGTATTATTTCCAACATCTTTTCCCAATAGCCAGTAATGTAAAGTGGAGGTTGCTAGATGGACTTGCAGGAAATCATCTCTGAAAAAAATCACCCAGTCAGGAAACTCTTCTTTGCCCCTTTCTATTTCTCTTCTTGCCTAGAACTTGAATGTGATGGCTCAAATGCCAGCAGCCACTTTGTGACTTTAAAGAGGAAAACATCTTGCTAATAAAATTAAAGCAAAAAGACAGAAAGAGGCTGGGTTCTTCATGACCAGGGAGCCACCATAAGCTTCCAGACTTCCACCACCTACTACCAGGCTTCCTTCACATAGGAAAATAAATCCCCCTTATGTACATAGGTCACTGGAGTGAATTATCTTTGTGGGCAGGCAGCAAAGGCACTAGTAGGTGCTCAGTCTGGGGACTGGGCTCAGCTTGGCTCCCTGACTTTGCTTTTCTTTCAGACCTCTGCCCAGCAGCTTACAGTGGTATGCAGCACCATCCTGAGACCCAGGCCTGCACCACTCTTCATCTGGTAATTCTGTCTGTCTCCAGCCTTTTGCCTCATCGGTCAGTGGCATTAATGACCTGGGGAAATGAGTGTGCAGAAAACAAAACAGCTGGCCCTTGGTTCTGGCATTACGAAATAGACTTCCAGAACTGATGGCCTAAAGAAAAGCTTTTCAAATTTCAAAAGCCTAAGTACTGTACATCTCTGTAGAGAAATTTCAGAACACCAGCATCAAAGCTGGGCCTCCAAGATTCTGAAGAGCAAAAGCAGATGGCAGGAGGGAGAAGAGGGTTTGAGTCCCTGTCCGCAGATTCCTGGGACAACAATACCTTCAAAACTATGAGAACAATGTGGAAAACCACTTTCACCCTACATGACATTCCCAGCCACACTGCCAATCAAGAGGGAAAGCAGATTACAGGCACTTGCTGACATCCAAAGACTCAGATGTTCTGTATTGCACACTCCCTGTCTACAGGTGGCAAGGGCAAAGGAACCATGCAGGAGAAGAAGGATGTGGGATCCAAGAAGCAGGTCCAGGTGCAGGGAGGGCAGGCTCGGGAAATACACAGTTGCTCCAAATGGGAACCTGGAGCCACAGGCACAGGGAAGAACAGGCAAGTAACAAACAAGCCCCTTATTAATGACAGACAAAGGGTCCAACTGGCTGCACAGAGCAATAGCGGATGTTTGCTCATTGGGAAATAATTCGCACAGCCGCAGTGATACACACACACCCAATAATATATCACCCAGTGTTGTAACCGAGGTGAGTTGAAACTGTAGAGATGTGCCACACTCTGAGTCAGATTTGAGTCCATTTATTTAAAGCCGGTGACCAAGACGGGCTAGTGCCAAGAAAGAGCTCTGGGCCCAGAGAAGCGATTTGGTTTCTCCTTTTAAACCATGCCTTCAGATGGGGAGGGCTCAAGTGGAATTTTACAGAAGTAGAACCATGCCAGGTTAGTGGGGGACAAAGAGGAAGTTTCACATACTAGGTGTGCAAAAAAAATCTTGCAGCTGCAGCAAGTTTTCTGCCAAACAAGATGTGGGTTTGAGGTGCTTCGTCCAGCACAAGCACTAAATGGTGGTGAGGCTCAAGACGGAGTCAGTTAGCTACCACACAAGCACAAGAGGACTGTAGGGGTGTGGCTGGAAGTGGGGGGGCTTGTGGGAGAGTTTTAAGTTCACATCCACCAGGACCAGTCACAACCCAATATTACCTATCATGAATGAATGGTGTTCCATAAACACCCACTGTCCAAGACAGAACACAGAGGGCTTGAGGAGCTGGCCTAGGGGTGGGACTGAGGACAAGGGCAGAGAGGCGAAACTAACTTCCTAACTCAGTACATGTATTAAATCATGAAATATGGATAAGAGCTCTGAAAATAAAAGCTGAAAAGTAGCACACATTTTTAAACATGTTACACAACGAATTTTAACATACTGGAGCAATGTGATCACTCAATACTTGTGTTGGTAGTGAATAAAAAGTTATTTAAATTTATAAAATGAAATTTTAATCAATTGTTTAAAGCCAAGCCCCTACAGGCACAAATAATAGATTTAGAAAACATTTATGATGAACCAGAGCCACTTTTTTTCTAGTGCATGTGTATTTTAAAATTTAGTTTGAAGCAATTATAGATTCACAGCAAGCCGCAGAAAGAGTATGGAGGGGTCCATCTATGCCCTTCCCCGCTTTCCTCCTATGTTACGTTTTGTGTCTCTACAGGACAATGGCAAAGCTAGGAGACTGATGTCGGCATGGGGCCTGTGTATCGCTCCCAGCCATTTATCACCACAGTAACAAAGATGCACAACTGTTTCACCACTGCAAAGACCTGCTACCCTCCAATTCTGAAACCTGAGCAACCATTCATCTGTTCTCTCGTCTACAGTTTCCACATGTTTACAGCATTGTATAAATGGAGTCATATAGCGCTTAGCCTTTTGAGATCAGCCTCTTTCAGCAGCACTGTGCCCTGAGTTCTGCCCAGGTTTGTACACACATGAGCCAGACCCTTTTGTGGCTGAGAAGTATTCCATGGTGTTGAGGGGTCACAGCTAATGGCCATTCACCTGCTGAGATTCATTTTGGTTGTTTTCAGCTTTTTGGCAGTTGCAATAAAGTGCATATTGGCATTTCTGTACATGTTTTATGTGGATATAAGTTTTCGTTTCTCTGGGATCAATGCCCAGGAGTGTGATTTCTGGTCTTATAGTAAGCACACGTTTATTTCTGCAAAAACTGCCAAACTCCCAGAGTGTTTGTCCCATTTTACATTTTCATCAGCAATGCAGGAGAGACCATTTCTTTACATCTGTGCCAGAATTTAACATTGTCATCTCCTTTCATTTTATCTCCCTTAATAGGTTTGAAGTGGTAGCTCACAAGGTCTTTGTTTGTGTTTCCATAATAGCCATGACTTTGAGCCTCTTTCCTGGCTCTTTTGCTAGCTGCCTCCTCTTGGTGTGTGCACATTGTCTAATTGTCTCCTTTGTCAAGTATATGGTTTACAAATATTTTCTCCCAGTCTATAGCTTGTCTTTTTATGCTCTTGGCAGGGTCATTTTAATAGTGACAGTACTTAGGTCCAACCTACTGATATTTTTTCTTTAATTGATCATTCTGTCATGTGTACTCTTTGCCAAGCCTGTGCCCTGATGATTTTCTTCTATGTTTTCATCTAAGTTTTAGTTTGCACGTCACATTTCTACTTGTGATCTACTCAGTGAACAGTTATGTGCAGAGTGAAATTTAACTCCAGGTTCCTATATTTGCTCATCTGACTGACACAGTACCTCTTTTGAAAGGACTGTCACTTCACTGAGTTGTGTCTGTACTCTTCCAACTATCAGTTGGTCACACTGGCTTGGATTTGTTTCTAGGGTTCATGTTTAGTTCTACTGGTCTATGTAACTATAACTCTACCCACGTAGCTAAAGTAATATCTTAAAATCAAAGCAATTGATTCCTCCCACCTTCTTCTTTTATTTTTTAAATTGTTTTTAACTATTCTCCATCTTTTGTCTTTCTGTATAAATTTTAGAATTGTCTATACTACAAAAATATTGCTGGAATTTTGATAGAAATTGTGTTAAAACTGTATATCTATGGCGAAGAATTGACATCTGAACTACATTGAAATTCCCAATCATGAACACAGTATGTCTTCACTTATTTCAATATTTTTATTTCTTTCACAAGTTTCTATAGATTTAGGTGTACATCTCTTTTACACACTTAGTTAGATTTATACCTAAGAATTTCATTTTGTGAGCAATTGTGAATAGCACTACATTTTAAATTTTAGTTTTCATGTGTTAATTGCTATTAGATAGAACTGCAATTGATTTTTATATGTTGGTCTTGGGTTTTACAAACTTGATGAACTCATAGTTGTAGGATTATTTTCTTTGCAGAGTCCTTGAGATTTTTCTACATGCATTATCATACTACCTGAAAATAGGAACAGTTTTATTTCTTCCTTTCTGATCTACATGCCTTTTATTTCCTTTTCCTTTTTTTGTATCATAAGCTATTAGGATCTCTCATACTATGATAAGCTGTTTAAAGAAAAACTGACACTAGTTTTACATAATCTCTTCTACAAAATAGACGGCAGAACATTTCCCAACTCATTCCCTGAGACCAATATTTCCCTGACAGCAAAATCAGACAAAAACAGCTCACAAAATAAAAACAACACACCCTATCATTCATGACTATAGATTTTTAAATCTTTAATAAAAATAATAGCAAACAGAATTCAGCAACATGTAAAAAGGATCTTTGTGCACAACAGCACTAATGATGTGAGGTTGCCTCAATATTCAAGAGTTAACCTCACTGGAGAAAAGACAACTTCTTTAATAAATAGTGGTGGAAGAACTGGCTTTCCACATGCCAAAGATTAAAAGTAAACCCATGTTTCTCACCATGCACTAAACTAAAATCAAAATGAATCAAAGATCTAAACATTAAAACAGAAACACTAAACCTGCTAGAAGATAGATTAGGTAGAACTCTTGAAGACACTAGCATAGGAAAAGACTTTATGAAAAAGAAGAGAGCTAGAACAGCAAAAGCAAATCTAGACAACAAAGACAAGGTAGGGAGTATCACAATGCCCAACTTGAAACTATGCTACAAAGCAACTGTGATAAAAACAGCATGGTACTGGCAAAGAAACAGACCCGAAAATTAATGGAACAGATTAGAAGATGCAGAAACAAGTCCAGAGACACTCAGCCACCTCATCTTTGAAAGGAGCCAAACACCCTCACTGGACGAAAGATAGCCTCTTTAATAAATGGTGCTGGAAAATTTGGGTTTCAACTTGCCAAAGATTAAAACTAGACCTATATCACTATGCACTAAACTGAAATAAAAGTGGATCAAAGATCTAAACATTAAAACAGAAACACTGAACTGGCTGGAAGAGAGTTTAGGTAGAACTCTTAAAGACATTGGTGTAGGAAAAGATTTCATGAACAAAACCTCAGTTGCATATAAACTAGCACAAAGAGTCAACAACTGGGATCTCACCTTATTAAAAAGCTTCTACAGCCAGGGATTTAGCTCAGTGGTTCCACCACTTGCCTCCCAAGCGCAAGGACACGAGTTTGATCCCCGGTACCAAAAAGAAAAAAAAAAGCTTCTGCACAGCAAGAGACACCACTAACAGAGTGAAGAGACAACCCAACATGGGAAAAAAAATTTACCAGCTGTTCCTCAGACAAAGGTCTACTATCTGGAATATATAAAGAACTTTAAAAAATCAGACCCCCCCCCCAATTTAAAGACCCAATCCAAAAATGAGCATCTGAAGTAAACAGACATTTCTCAGATGAAGAAATAGAAACAGCAAATAAACATGTGAAAAAATGTTCAATATCATTGGTCATTCGAGGGATATAAATGAAAACAATGCTGAGATTCCACTTCACCCCAGAAGGAATGGCTGCGGTCATGAAATCAACCAACAACAAATGCTGGAAGGGGTATGGGGAAAAAGGAACTCTTCTACACTGTTGGTGGAAATATAGGCCAGTGTAACCACTCTAAAAATCAGTATGGAGATTCCTCAAAGAACTAGGATTATAAGTCCTACTTGACCCAACTATTTCCCTGCTGGGTATCTTCCCAAAAGAATTAAAAGCATCATACCACAGTGACATACGCACACCCATGTTTATACCAGCACAGTTTGTAATAGCTAAATCTTGGAAACAACCCAAATGCCCATCAACTGGTGACTG
>NW_004624941.1:149740-236038 GCF_000247695.1 Heterocephalus glaber | reverse complement strand
GGAAACAAAGTCTTTGTAAATAAGGAGGGATGGAGGGGTTGAAGGGAGGGCAGGGGAAGGGGGTAAAAATAAGAACCAAGAGAGATTACGTAAAGGTGCAAATTCCAATGATGAATGTCATTATATTGTATACCTAAAATGTACCAATAAAATTAATATTTTTTTAAAAAGAAAAAAGAAAAGGTGCTGGGGTGACAGAAAACTAAAGCACTGCACACAGGTCTCACCACACAGAAACAGCAACAGCAGCTGGGATAAATCGGGCTTTTGAAATTTAAAGGACATCGTGCACCCCAGCCCAGGTGCCTCCCCCTGAGTCTCTAGGTATGATTGACAGCCATGACTGACAGGGTGCAGTGTCATCCTAGGGTCACTCAACACACATACTGTCCCAGAACTCACTCTGACCTTAGTTACATGTATGGCATGTAGCACATATTTATGAGCCTGTAATGAGATGCGCGTGGTGTGAAGGTGACTGAAGGTCAGGCTAGCGGATTCAACACGCATGTGCTCTTGCCTAGAGCACCAGGGATCTCCTGGGTTCTTGTTATTTTTTTTTTCTACCTCTCTTAGGATACTGGAAGGAGGAATGGCCATAGGGTGCTGTTTAGAATTAAATGGGTGAAAAGGAGTGACTCCCTTGGCTCCTTAACTGTACTGAGAGCCGGGGTGGGGTGGGCACAACGCAACCTTGTATTTTCATTACTGAGACCCACACAGGACCAGGCATCTCAGGGAGACTTAGGCAACCAGGAGCAGTGACCACACAGTGGAAGCCCCCATGCTCAGAACTCAGTCTCCTAGCAGCTACCACCATCCAGAAGTTGGGCCCAACACTAAAGAAAAGGGAAGCTGAAGGGCACACAGGTAACAGAGAAAAAATAAGAACCAAGCTATATCATATACAGGTACAAACACCCAATGATAAATGTAAATGCATTGTTTACCTAAAATATACCAATAAAAGAACTTAAGAATAATTTAAAAAAAGAAAGAGAAGAAAAGGGAAGTGAAACCCTGATCAAACAAATCTGCTCTCCTGGGCTGGGGATTTAGCTCAGTGGTGCCGCCACCTGCCTTGAAAGCTCAAGGTCCCGAGTTCAATCCCCGGTACCAAAAAAAAAAAAAAAGAATTAAACAAAAAAAAAAATCTGCTCTCATTGCATGTATGTCTGCCTCCTATCAGAAGGAGGCTCAAGATAGAAATGGAGCCCAATTACAGGAAAGAGCAGCCTGTGGGAAGTCATGACCTGAGTGCCCGGCTGGCCACCTGAGAGGGAAACCTTCAAGGAGACTGCAGAGCTCAGCAAGGGCACAGCGGAGCTCCAGACCCACTCAGGGGACCCTGGGAACGTGGCTGGGCAGGGAAGGGTGGTTCGCTGAAAGGAAGACGATGACAGGGGCAAGGCTCTCCCCTCCCCAACTCAGCAAGACCTGCAGGACCTGAGCCCAGGATGTGACTGCAGGAAGGAGTGGCCCTAGGGTGTCAGCTTTTCCACTCAGCATGCAGAAAAGCTCAGTGAGACCCCTCAAAGAAAAGCTGAGCTCTTTCTTAAGCACCCACAGGCCAGAATTCTTACTAGGAAAGAAGGAAAGGATCTGAAACACTGTAGCAAATCCTTCTCATCTCCTCAGGGACCTGTGACTGAGGAAGAAGCTGATAAAACACTAGGAGCCCCCCCGCCCCTCAAATCTCCAGCCTCTCCGCAGCTGGCTAAAACTCACAAAGAGCCAGCACAAAGATCCCAGCACCTGGCAGAGTTCAAGTCCAGCCTGGTCAACTTAGAGACTCTGTCTCAAAATAAAAATATAAAGGGCTGAGGAGGAAGCTCAGTGCAAAGGTCCTGGGTTCAATCCCGGCACTGTAAATAAATAAATGAACAAATAAAGAAATAAAATCTCCCATAGTTAGTGGCTTGCCACAGTTAGTAAAAACTCCCCCGCAGCTCTGTCTTCTTCCCTGAGAGAGGACAGTGGCCAGTGACCTAGGAAGACACAGAGATGGCCGAAGTTCCTCCACACCATGGCCACAGTCCCTCCCCCTCCCCATTCTACCTGCCATTGAGGGGCAGGACAGCCATCCTACTGCAGTCCCCTCTACACCTGCGGGGTTGAAACCTCTATACAGTGTGACCCTTCAGGTCAGGGACTCGGGCACTCCCAAGAACACGTGTTCTCCAGCGGGGCCAACACAGTCAGCCCATAGGATGGAACACGGGACACCCTCCTTCCACACTGGAAACTCCAAATGGCATAGACAGAAAAGGGGCTCATTGGCTAACTTGACTGGAAAGTGGATTTGGTGAGCTAGAGTAAGCACACCATGCACATCAGTCTCTCCTTTCACTCCTCATTGGTTATTATTCCAGTGGATCTCAGCTCATTGGTGGTGGCTAGGTTGGCTACTGCAGTGTGAATTCCATGTTCTAGGGTGTCAGTACCCCCTGCCTACTGCTAAACAGCCAGGTTCCTGGACAGCTGCAGGATGCTCAGAGCCACTGGTCTGGCCTGGATATTGTGGCCATCCATCTGTCCACTGAGGTCAGAAGATAGAATGTGTGGATTGCCTGGGCAGAACCATTTTTTCAAAAGGGGGCCCCAGAGAAAACTGGGGTGCTTTTACCAGAATAGAGTGGAGGCCGGATGACAAAAGAAGAAAAGCATTTAGTTGGCCCTTGCTGTTCCAGAAGACAAAGTCTCCTACCTAAAATTCTGGCATCTTAAACTTTTGAGGTCTTGGGGCAGAGCAGACAAGGCTGTCCCTACTGGCAAAGAGGGCAAGAGCTTCTCGTGACCGTGTTCCATCCACCAATTGGCAAATATTCAGCTGCTTCCCTGACCACCACACCTGCCCAAAGCAAAGCAGGAGAGCTGGTGACCTGCAACGTGGACACAATACAGCATCAAGGAGTCCAGAGCTTACAGCACTGTTCTCAGGCTCTCTGCAAATCAAAGTGGCCACCACTGGAATCTGGACACTCAGGCCTGGCACCACCAGCTCAGCCAGAGAAGCGTCACCTCCAGTCTCACTGCACCGTACACATGGCTTATTGTGGACCCCAAATCCAAGCCACTTACAATCCAGACTCCCCTGCAGTGGGGCTGTCCAGGCAGGGCTGTATCCAGCATGTCCAGTTTATGGATAATGCTTCATGGTGGACCTCTTCCAGATCCACACCTCCACCCTCTCTGATGACCTCACAGCCAGGCTCCCTGGCCCTCTGCCTTCTGCTGTCCAGTGGAGATACCATGGGAGGTCTGGAGAGGAGGAGGAGGTAGGGTTCCATCCCTCCCGGTCTCGCCTGTCAGGTGACCACGGGATGTCTGAGGCTGTGTAGTGACAATCATAGTTCCTATCACATGACTCCATACAACTCTCGTTGGGATGAATAACTTCCTTGTCTAGCCCCGTGTGGGGACAGCTCCCGTTAGAATCAGCCCTAGAGTCCTGCTCCATCCATTTGTTGATCTGGATATATCACCTTTAATAGTTGTGTTACTGAACTTTCTGCAAGTACTCAGAGTGTGCCATCAGATTCGCACCATGCCCAACCTAATACACAGCCCATTTGTGTGACTCCCTTGGCCTCCCCAATACAGAACCCACTGCTGCTTCTGAACCTTGGGCTGGCAGAAGCTTGATCATACAGCTGTAAAGCTTGGTGCCTGAGAGGAGCATGCAGCTTAGACATCAGCCTTTTCAATGAGCCTTTGTCATCAGAAAGCGAAATGGTTGTACAGATGCGGAAGTTGAGGCAAAGACAGATGAGCTACAGGTGAAAAACTACACCATGTCTCTGAACAGATGCATATCCTTGTGGAAATGTCCTTTGAACCATCTTTGCCTCACCTGTAAAAGAGGAGAGGTCATCATCGTATTGATTTTGCATCTCATAGTTAATGGGCAGGGCCACTAATTCACAGCACATCAAAGGGGAAGAGACCACATGGAGGCAAGGACACCTGTAGAGCACAACATGAGTCACAGAGGTACCTACATTCTCATTACCAATGGTCCCCCAAGATGGGGAAAATGGAAGGAAAGAGACTCCTGGCTCTAGTTCTAGGAGAAAGATGGGTTCAAGGCTCTATCCTAAGCCTCAGAAGGGACCAGAGCTCTTGATACTCTTGGAGCTGCTCAAAAGCTACAGGGGAGATGCCAGTGGAGGAGTCATCAGAGCATCAGGAGCCAGGGCAAAGCAGCAGCCAGTTGGAGAACCACACAGGGAACCAAAAGTTGACCCAATGTGTCAGCATCAAACACAGTGTGTTTGGGAATCGCTCAGGAGCCAGAGCAGAGTGGTCCCCAAAGACCCAGACTAGGGGGCTGCAGGGAACCAAGACCAGGAATGTGAGGCAGAGAGGAGTCTACAGCCATGGAAACAACTAGACTGGTGACTCAGGAGGCACTCTGGAAACCATAAGATCTGCAGTCAGAAGAGGGCAATCTTCTCACTCTTGGTCATCTGGATGGGCAATGTGAGGTGAAAACTGCAGGGATTATGGAATCACATGAATTCAGCCCTGCAACATGGAAGTGGTTAAATGCTGGCAGTCACCTCTCTGAGACTCAGTTTCCAGGAAGCTGTCATCTCCTCCTTCCCTGTATGAGGCCAGTCTACACTTCCCACCTCCCTGCTAGCTGTTTGTGGCCAGAAGACTACTTCTCACAATGGAGTGTGCACAGGAGAGAAACTGCCACTTCTGAGACAGGTGTGTGCTGCTATGCTCACCTCCCTCCCAACGAGAATCCACCTGTGTGGCGTGCAGGTGCCAACAGCCATAGCAACAGCAGACCCACCTGATGAAAGGCTGGAGAAACACTCACAAAACACCCTGAATAGTCGATAAGCAAACTCCACCTGGGTGTAAGATAAGTAAATTTCCTGAGCCAAAGCCATACACTTCAACCCTGAAGCTGACCTGGGCTCTGTTTCCAGTGAATTCAGACTCTGAGAAAAGACCCTTCTCCTTCTGCACCTGTCAAGGAATTGGCAAAGTATGAAGTGCAAAAGGGTGCGGCATTGTGAAAGTCGTTGGCCAGTTATTTACCACTTTGGGCTGATCAACTCCAAGAAGAAACCCCTCATTGATTTTTCTTTTTTGGCTTAAAAATTGGAAATTAGCCAAATAATAATGAATTTTTAAAACTCTCTGAATTACATTTCTTAAGGGCCTCTCTTGTTTTGACTCTACTACAAACTTCCCCCAAACAGCCT
Source organism: Heterocephalus glaber (assembly GCF_000247695.1). The sequence continues at coordinate 230,816 of NW_004624941.1, read as the reverse complement.
ATGTGAGGCTTGGAACCAGTTATTCCTCATCTAATAACACAGCAGAATTGCTTCTCTGGGACACAATAGAACCCTCCAGAACTGCACAATATGGATAATGGAAGTTCTAAATAGCTAACGCTTTGCCTGTTCTTCTTTTTGAATTTTTTTCTTTTTCAATTTTTTTATTCACATATGTTTACAGTACATACTGATTACATTCTGCACAGGGAGTTGGGACCCACATGACACATCTCCAGTCTTTCTTCAGCCTCCTTTCTCTCCACTCTCTCCTTCTGCACCTTTCCTCCATCCTTTGGTCTTCTTCTCATTTGCAAAAGATCTATCTCCCTATTTCCTGTTATCTATCTTTTATTTTGCTCTTTATTTATATTTTGGGTTTTTCATATAAGAGAAACCATGCAATATTTAAATTTGTATGCCTGAGTTATTTCTCTTAACATTATTGTCTCGAGGTGCATGTATTTTCCTACAAATAACTCAAGTTTAGTACCAAAACTTTTTAACTGAAAGAATTTCTCAAAGTCTTTGCATATCTCTCTCTTATTTATGTACAATAGTAACTTTTTAATTACAAAAAGTAGAAAACACAGATTTTTAAAAAGGAAAAATTGAATCTAAATGTGAAGCAGAGCACATGCCTACCTCTCCTCCCACTCCTGTAAAATGATTTAAGAGATCAGATTAGCTGCACCTGACTCCAACAAAGGGGGAGGTAACTCTTGGTCTTATTTTTCAATTTATTCCCTGTTTCAACTTATTCCATCAACCCTTGGCCTCTGTCTGTAATAAAGTTTGATCCAGAGGAATTGGTGGAGAGGTAGGAGCCCAGATCCTGGATTCTAGTTCTAGCTACAACCCATGACCTTGCATGTCACTTCCCCATCAAAGATGAGAAGCTTGGGCCAGGGATTTAGTTTAATGGTTCCACTGCCTGCCTCACAAGCGCAAGGTCCCGAGTTCGATCCCCAGTACCACCCCCCCAACAAGAAAAGATGAGAAGCTTGGTCTGAATTATTCCTGGATTTCCTACCAGCTCTGCATCAGTTAGGGTCTGGCAGGAAGCAGATGGAACATTCAAACTAGACAGCTTGAGAGGAGAGGAGAGGGTTATAATGAGACTCTGCAAAGGATTAGGCTAGGAAGCCACAAAAGCAGCATGAAGCCTGAGCCAGTGCCACGCTTGTCCTGCAGCAAGGGAACCCAGGGCAGGCCGTGGAGGGGTCCTGGCAGAGGGACACAGCTGCAACCTCACTCTCTCCCTCCAGGAAGCACTGCTCCTAGACCAAACCTAACCAGAAGCCCATGGGTTAAGATCAGGCCACACAGGAGGGTGGGAAGGGGGCCATGGTGAGTCTGGAGGGGCAAGTGGGGGCCATTGCTGGCCCAGTGTCAGAACGTCACAAACTGGGTAATTCAGAAGCAACAGTGGCTCACTTGGCTCATAGTCCTGGAAACTATAAAGTCCAAGACATGATCCCAGCCTCAGGCAAGGACCTTTGAGCCATGATAACACAGCAGGAGGGCAGTAGAGCAAACGAGGGACAGAGAAAGATGACTGTGTCTGTTCATCAGGAGCACACAACCTTCACAGCTAACCCACTCCAGTGGAAATGGCACTCATCCATTTGAAAGAGCAGAGGCCTCTTACCACTACTGAAGGATAACTAACAGCCAACCTGAGTTTTGGGGCAAGTTACAAGCTGAGCTGAGGCAGCATGATTCTGGTGAAGTCAGAGTTGGAAGTATGTGGGCACTGTAGACTTCTCTGACTGCTTGAGGCTCTTCATATTTGCTCCCTGGTCTGCTGCTGAGCTCCAGGTTTCAGCAAGTCCCTGAGCCACAGGGATACAGAGAGTTAAAAGAGAACATGACTGCCTGCCACGCAAGCTCAAGGTCCCAAGTTTGATCCCCGGTACCAAAAAAAAAAAAGAGAGAACATGAGCTGTCCCCAGCCATGGAGCTGCAACGATACAAATATCTGCAGCATCAGCACAGCTGCCAGCTGCCCCGGCAAAGCCCACCAAAAGGGATTTGCTCCTGAATACCATTGCTTCTCAGACGGAGTCACAGATATGTGTGGCTGTGCCCTGTCAACAGAGCACGTCATCTTTCCCAGAATCCCTGGAGCAGTCACAAATTGACCAGATACAGAATACATTGAATATAGCAACATGTTTCAAAGTGTAGAAAATAAGACAGACTGCATTCTTAAGCACAAGGCCATAGAACTAGAAATAGGCAAAAACAGGCACAAAATCTACTTGGAGATTCAGAAAGCATTCACTTAAACTTTCATAGCTACTCAGCTAGAGAACAAATTGATATTAGTCAATATCAATAATCAGAAATTTAATATAACAATATTATTGGATCTGGAAAAAATCTGTACTTACAAGAAAAGGTAGAGTCTTAAACACTATCATTACTTTAAAAAGATAAAGTAATTATGCACTCAAGAAGTTGGGAGGGAAATAAAATAATACTAAAGAAAATAAGAGAGAATTTAATAAAATATAGATGCATATTAATGAACTACAAAAGAGTAGAATTGATAAATTGGAAGTCTTAGTAATAATAACAGAATTAAAACAATTATAAGAAAAGACAGATAATATGAAACCACAAAAGCAGCACCTAAAAAGAAGAAATAAAGCAGATGGAGAAAATTAGAAGACTTGTAAGAGACTATTTGGTAGTCTATGTAACAAACAGGGAAACATGAATAACCAGTCTTGGAAATTATAAGTTACCAAGATTAATGCACAAAAGATAGACAAACTAAACAAATCAACAATAATGTGAAAATTCTCCAAGGTTAAATGGAGTTTATCTACAAAATACAGCATGCTTAAATATTGGGAAATATATTAATATTCTAATCATCTAGCTGGTAAATCCAGACAGATAAAGTTTTAGAAACAAGAAGAATCCAAGGCAGTAGCATCGTAAACATAAATATGTAAATAGCAATAGCTTTATTTCATGATAACAATATCCAGTTTTTTACAAATAGAAAACAATCATATTTTGAATAGTAACCATTAAACATAAAACATTCAGAAATAAATCAGCTAAGAAATGTGAAAGACATATCTAAAAGAAAGTATAACCAAAAGATTAAAAACAAAGAATTGGATGGATACACTTAAGTAAGACAAAACAAGGGCCAGGGATTTAGCTCAGTGGCACCGCACCTGCCTTGCAAGTTCCTGAGTTTGATCCCCAGTACCGCAAAACAAGCAAACAAACAAAGAAGACAAAACATAAACTATTAACTCTTCCAATAAATATTTTTAGTAGAATCCTGCCAAAATCTTTTTTTTTTTTGAGCGGGGGGGTGTACCGGGGATTGAACTCAGGTCCTTGCACTTTCAAGACAGGTGATGTAACCACTGAGCTAAATCCCTGGCCCATCCTGCTAAAATCTCAATGAGATTTTCTTGGAATTTGACAAAATGAGAATACTTAGGAGCACTATTAAAAAAGAAAAGTAATGGAGGTATTTGTGCACTATTAGATTTCAAAGTAGATAAAAAATGCTATGGCTTGTATCTATATATCTCCCCAAAGCCTCATGCACTCACAGGAGAGGCTTTTGGGAGGTGGCTAGATCATGGATGTGTGATGCTGAGTAAGGTGGTGTGATACTGGGATTAAGGGTGTGTGATAACTAAACTGGTTTAGTACAGTTCTCAGTATGCATAATGGAAGTCCCACCCTGGGTGTGAGTGGCCCCAATCAATAGGCTTGTACCCTGGATGGAATATAAAGGAACAGAGAGAAGGCAGGCTCGTGGCTTGCTGCCTCCTGCCTGCTCTGCTATGGACTGTTTCTCCTCTGTGATGCCCCTCTGCCATGACGCCCTGCCTTGGAGCCAGTCAACTACGAACTGAAACCTCTATACAGTGTGAGCCAAAGTAAATCTTTCCTCCTTTAACTTGGGAGTTCTGGTTATTTTGTTCCAGCAACAAGAAAAGTAACTAAAACAAAAAGCAATAGAAATAAAATCATATGCCACTAAGTACAGGTGTATGGAACAATGCAACAAAGAGTAGAGTCTAGAAATAGTACTAAGTGTAGAAAAAAATTTATATGAGAGAAATGCTACTTCACATCAGTGGTAGAATTTGAATTATTCAAACAAGTGGAGTTGAGACAACTTGCTAGTCATGGGAGAAAAATTAATAATAAAACCAGACTCTAATCTCATTTCTTTCTTAAAAGATAAGTTCCAAATGAATTAAAATTGTGAATGGGAAAAATGAAACTACAAAAAAAAAAAAAGAAGAGAAAATATGGGCAAACATGTTTCAATCTTGAAGGCATTGGCACAAGAGAGCATGTCTAAAACCAGGAAGAAAAAGATGCATCTACACTCAAATTTTAAAATGTGTTACAAGCTATATTAAGACATACACAATATGTAGATATAGTGGCATAGAATTAAAAGACAAGCAATAAAGCGACAGAAGCCAATCACAAAAAGACAAATACTGGAGGATTCCACTTACATGAGACATCTACAGTAGTCAAAATCACAGACACAGAAAGTAGAATGGCTGCTGCCAGAGCCAGTGGATGGGGGAACGGAAAGTTATTGTTTTTTCTTTTTTGTTGTTGTTTTTGGTTCTTTTGTGTGTTTTGTTTTGTTTTGTTGGTACTTGGGATAAAACTCAGGACCTTGCATTTGCGACGCAGGTGGCGGAACCACTGAGCTAAATCCCCAGCCCAGGAAGCTATTGTGTTTTTCTGGTTTGTTTGTTTGTTTGCTTTTTGGTACTGGGGATCGAACTCTGGTCCTTGCACTTGCAGGGCAAGCAGTAGAACCACTGAGCTAAATCTCTGGCCCAGGAAGTTATTGTTTAATGGATGCAAAGTTTCAATTTTACAAGATAAAAAAGTTCTAGAGACAGATGATTGTGGTGGTTGCTCAACTTTATTAATGTATTTAATACCACTGACCTGTACACTTAGAAATATCTCACATGTAAATGTTTTGTATATTTTGCCACAGTTGAAAAAAAGAGATAAGCAACAAACTGGAAATTATTCCCATCACAGATGACTGTTAATGGTTATACACCTGATATATAAAATACTGATGAATCTGCAAGAAAAATATATAAACACATTTGCAAATTTTTTAATTAATATAAATCAAAACATTCAACTGGAACAGATTTAAATGACTAGATGTTTTTAAATTAATGAAATAAAATTAATTTGTAAATGAAAATTTGTATAAGATGGTATTTTTTTTTTGCCCCTTCAAAAATGGACAAATATTTGAGACAGGTAATAGCAATATCTAGGTTTGAGAAGTGGATGGAGAAATTGTCTTATCTCTAGTTGGTGGCGATGTATAGAGTAAGAGCTGTCTAGAAATCAAGTAGTGTGTAGTAGTGTCTAAAATGCACATATAGCCCTTGAGCCCAGAAATGGCACTTTGGAGAATTCAGGCTAAGGTTGGAAAGGATATATACAAAAATATTAATTGCAGCATTATTTCCAAAATCTATGAATTGAAACAACCTAAATGGCCAATCACAAAGAATCAATTAATAAATTAAATCTGTAGTAATACAGTATAGCTGGGTATGGTGGTGCATGCCTGTAATCCCAGCACTCAGGAGGCTAAGGCAGGAGGATCACTGCAAACTCAAGGCCAGCCTGGGCTACAGAGTGAGTTCAAGGCCAGCCTGGACTACATAGCAAGACCATGCCTCAGTGAAAAAAAATGTAGTAATATGAAAAACTTTCCCCACATACTATAAAGTAAAGAGAAAGAGATTGAGAGAGCATGTATTTTATACAGGCTGATACAAGAGTATCACAAGTTTGGGTCTAGCCTGAGTGAGACTGTGTTGAAATTTTAAAAATGAAAAGGTAGGAATGTAGCTTAGAGGTAGAGCACTTCCCTAGCATACATAAGGCCCTAGTTTGATCCCCGGCACCACACACATCCTGTCTCTCCTGCACATGCTCTCTCTCCCCTCTCCTGTCTCCTGTCTCCACTCCCCCTCTCCCCTCTCCAATTTCCACTCTCCCCTCTCTTTCTCCCTCTTTCCCCAACCATGGCCTAAGTGCAGTCCAAGGCACAGAACATCTATCTCAATAATAAATGTTAAGTTGGGCTCCAGCCCAAATTCTAACAGAAATTTCTCACGAAGACATGGGAAGATGATGTCTGGTCATCAGTTCATTATTTCTAAGTTCAGAATATTTCTTAATTTACTTTGTTGGTTCCTTATCTACAAAGACCCCAGCCCAAGCCCTGGACAAGTAGGCTCAGCTTTTCTCTGTAAGACTCCACATACTATCTGGGCCTCAGTTTCTCCATATGAAATGGGGTTATTAACCTTTGTCCAAAAGCCTTATTGGGAAGACATGACAAAACCAAGCAAAGCCTCGATGCCCTTCGAGTACTCCTGTGGATGTCCTCTCCACCCTTCCCCAACATGGAAGAGGACTCAGGCCTGGTGCTCAGTGCATGTGGTAGCTGGATGTGCCCAAGGGCTCTAAACTGTCTGGCATCCAAGGAAATGGTTCCCTGTAGACACTGGAGACCCCTCAGGTGGAGTGATCAGGGCCCAGCCCCCATGTGTCTCCCTGACATGGAGGCTCTGAGCCAAGCCCAGCCTCTGGAGTGACCTGGACCCAGGCCTTCCTACAACTCCAAGGACAGCAAAAGCAGGGCCCTTGGCCTCCTCAGGGTGTGGCGGGCAGGGTGAGGAGGTTTTCCTTGATCCTGGCTGCATCTTGGCATCCCTCAGGCAGCATTCACAGTAGGATGCCCAGGTCCAGCCTCCGTGGTTCTGGTACCACTGGCTGAGGGTGCAACATGAACACAGAGGCTTTTTTAAAGCTCTCTCCATCTCTTTTGATTGCACCAGCTGTGCAACCCTCTGGAGTCTGTCCAGCTTTCCTGATCTTTGCCTCTATCAGAATCTCTTCCCCAGACAGGGGGGAGGGCGTTTCCTCTCACAACACCAAGGGCAAAGGGAGAAGGAGACCTGGGGCTGGCCTAGGCGCCACGAGGCAGGAGATGTGCTCATGGCTGCATCCATGGCCAAGTCAGCAGAATGGGCTGGGTGGGAGGGGAGGGAGGGAGGGAGAGAAGGGGTGAATCCCATCCTTTTCTGTTTCCTGAGTGTTGTAAATCTTCCAGTGTGACCTGCAGCCTTGCTGGAAATGCTCCAGGACGACTGAGTAAGTCTTTGGATGACCCCTGGTTCTGCCACAGGTCACTGAGCGCTAAAATGGCTGGAGAAGGTGTGACTGCAGCCCAAGTCCGTGCCCCAAGCCTCCATCCAAGCCCAACCTTGGTCTTGGTGCACCTGGGAGGCCCTCTCCCATCCCTTTCTGTAAAACCAGGGAAACTCACTGCAACCCGGGGGTCATTTGGCCAGGTCCCAGTGCACCTGTGCAGATGGGAGAGGGCCCTCCCCGGAAGTCACCTTGGGCTGGGTAACTCGCTGCCTAATGGGGGTTCACAGGAGGCACCCAGGTCAACAACTCAGTTGCTAAATCATCCTTCCATCAGGAGATCAAAGAGGAAGGAAAGGGGCTGGGGATTTAGCTCAGTGGTGCAGCCGCCGCCGCCGCCGCCGCCGCCGCGCCTCGTAAACTCAAGGTCCTGAGTGCGATCCCCGGTACCAAAAAGAAAAGAGGAAGGAAAGTTGATCACCCCATGGGGTCCCTCTTGGGAAAATCAAGTCTTTGGGAAGTGGCTTAGCCATGTGCCCTGTTTCATTATTTGTGAGGGAAAATTAACATTACTGTGAAACACAGGTCTGGCCCATTGGGCCCAGGAATGGGACCAGCCACTCCTCCTTCACTCCTCAGCGCCCAGCGGAGCCTCTGTGCGGATCCTCCTGACCTGCCCCAGTCCCTTGCCCAGCACTTCAGACCCAGGAGGTGTGCGCGCGCGTGTCGGGGTAGGGTGTCCGGCCTCTTCTTCGGGCTGCCCCCGGCCGGGCCGAAATCTCTGGCTCCGGCTCCGCCAGACGCTGCGCTCTGCTCCCTTCACTCTGCGGCAGACGCGGCGCGCGCTCCCCGATCCGCACCGGCCTGCGCCTCTGGGTGCAGCGTGCGGGTGCTGTGACGTTCTCGGATAAATGCCGAGTAACTGTGTAGGCGAATGGGAGCTAAAAATAAGCACGGAAAATCTATCATTAAGGTATCACTGCGCCCGCGCAGCTATTGAAGGCTCCCTAGGTTCCGCCTTCAGGCTCGGGGGCATCTGAGAAAACTCTCCAGCCGGACCTCGGGGCGCTTGGGTGGCGCCGGGAATTACGGTACCGCTGGAAATAAAAGTAAAATAACCCCCACCCGTATCCCGCTCCGCGTCCCTGCCCTGGGAGGCCGCGCGAAGGGGCCGGAGCGGAGGCCCCGAGGAATCCATCTCGCCATCCACCTGGGATTAGGAAAATACAGGGCTGGAGGGCGGGGACGCTGGAGGAGAAAATGCCGAGCAGGACTTGACCCTGGGTCCGCATTGCGCCGCGCCGCAGGGGGCGCACAGCCCGGGCTCCCGACACAGGCCCCAGGTGCCCGGGTTCGATGAAACCGATCCGGTTCGCTCTGAACACCCTGGGAAAGGGCGGCGGGGGCGGCCAGACGAGCGCGCGCGCGTCCCTACCGCGCAGGACCGGCTTCACGGGCAGCGTCACCTGGCTCCGCCCGCCCTCGGCGAGCCGGGCAGGGCGGCGGCCTCTGCGGCCCCGGCGCTGCGGAACCGGCGGATCTAGGAGCAGACCGCGAGTGTAGACGCGGGGGCGGAGCTCGGGCGCGCGGACCAGCTGCGGGGCCGCGCAGGGAGAGGACGTGAGCGCTGGCCGCGGCCTGCGAGCACCATGCAGAAGGGCATCCGGCTCAACGACGGCCACGTCGCTTCCCTGGGGCTGCTGGCGCGCAAGGACGGCACGCGCAAGGGCTACCTGAGCAAACGGAGCGCCGACAACACGAAATGGCAGACCAAGTGGTTCGCGCTGCTTCAGAACCTGCTCTTCTACTTCGAGAGCGACTCGAGCTCACGGCCCTCGGGGCTGTACCTGCTGGAGGGCTGCGTGTGCGACCGCGCGCCCTCACCCAAGCCGGCACCCTCGGCCAAAGAGCCGCTGGAGAAGCAGGTGAGGGCTGCGGACGGGAAGGGGTGCGCGGCGGGGAGGGACGGGGCCGAGCTCGGCGGCGGGGCGGTACCCGAGCGAGGACCCCGTACCCGCGTCCGGACTAGAGGGGGCCCCGCGCTGTTCCCGGCCGGGCGGTGTCACCCTGGTCTGAGCGTCTGAGCCAGCGCTGCCCGGATGGCGCTCAGTGTAGCGGCCTCTGCGCCTGGGCGAACGGCAGAGCCGGCTCCGAAGGCCACCCGGGCGCGGGGCTGAGCCGTGGACACCGTGCTCCTCCCCGCCGGCCCGCCCGCCCAGCTGATCACTGCGCTGTGATCCAGTCCCCAGCCGCAGGGCCCCGGGCCCTGGACGCGCGCGGCCTGGGAGGTGGGGGGAGCCCTCCCTGTCTCCAAAGGCATCTGGTTCCTGCTGCCTAGGGGAAAGTAATGATAACGGCTCCTCAAATGTCACCACCACCAGGAGGGACTTGACATCCACACGGCCCAAGCAGTCGAGGACACTGAGGTCCAGAGAGATACATTCAGTTGCCCTCAGGATCAGAGGTTTTCAGAAGCCGCAGCTGCACCAAACTGGCTGGAATAAAGCATCTCTGGAAGTCTCGTTCCTCATTAGGACAGACATCCGAGCTCAGCCTGCCCAGCAAGCCTCTTCTCTCCTAGCCCTCAGCCCCTGGGCGCTAGGAGATGGTTCTGGGGCTGGGGGGTGTGCACAGGAATGTTTGGGAATGGGTCTCTGGGAATGACCAACGAAGGAGGCAGGGACCCTGGAGGCAAAGAGCAGGCAGCTTCTTAAGCTCAGAGCCCCAGCCCAGCCTAAAGGATCAGCAGAGATTTGACTGTCTGCCCTGGTAACCTGCTCTTCTCCAGCCCAAAGGCCCTGGTGTCTGCCCCAGCCAGAGGCCCTCCACACCTCATCCATTACCCAGTGGAGTTCCTGGACCAGCAGGGAGGGAGGTGGAGCTGAGCCAGGTGTGTGTAGATTCACATTGTCTGCTCCCAGGGCCCTGGATGCGAAGACAGATAGGCCTGGAGACTGAAGCTGTACTACCTCTAGACTGTGTGACTTCAGTTAACACGCTCAACTTCTCTGGATCTGTTTTGTGATCTACAAAATGATAATAACTTCTGAGGATTCTGATAATACTGAGTTAAATGTTTTATATGAAGGGATGCTCACAGTACATTTTAGTGGGATCTGAATAAATCTTAATTAAACCTGAAATCTACCCTTCTGGGCAGGGGTAATTAGGAAACTGCATGTTAAAGCAGAAAGGCACCTGAGGGAGCATACAAACCATCCTTCCCATTTTACAGACCACAGCACTGAGGGCCAGAGAAGGGGAAGGGTTGCCCAAGATCGCAGAGTGAGTCTGCAGTCACAGCTAGAATTCATTCAGTGTCTGGGAATTCTGGGAGATGAGACCCTACACTGGTTCCAAACAGGCCCAGGTGTTGAATCACACTAACAGAGGTCCTGAGTCCTGGGAGATGTGCATGTGTGTGAGCTGTGTCCCAAGAGCACTGCCAGTCAGCCCTCTTGGTGCCTCCCATGAGGAGCTGTCCTGGCAGGAAAAGAGAGAGGAGGGTTGGGAGCAGCAGGTGGTCTGGTGCTGCCCAGCTAGGCACAGATCTGTTAGAGACTCACACTTCCTGTCTTGACCTTGTATTGCGTTCCATTCTCCTCTGCAGCAAGTTTGGTACATGTGGGAAAGTAGGTTGTGCCCCCTTGGCTGTACGTGTGTACAGAATCATAATAATCATAATATCCTTTCCAAGTATTCGCTAAGATCAGTGGTCTCAGCAGCTGCTCCATTCCTCTTGGACTTGGGTGTCCCCATAGCACAAGACACTGAGCCCAGAATGAAAGGCTTCAACTCACACATGACACTGTCTGAGCCACAGAACCCTTGACTTCAGACCTGCTAGACACATAGAGAGTGCCCAAGTTAACAGGTCAAAGAAGCCATCAATTTGATAGGACTAGCTAGTGTCTGGTAAACACTTAGTTTTAGTAGGGCTTCATTTTTACCTAGACCCAGACAGCTACCTCTCTGAAGTTCCCAAGATGGCTTCTGAGGAATGGGGGCCACATGGTAGATGCACAGGAAACACTTCCCGAGCTGGACGCATTGGTATAGCGTATGTTACTTCCATATTCTACATGCTGAAGATGGATGAGTGTTGAGCCCTGTGTGGGGCCCTCAGCCTAAGAAGCTGGTGGTCATAGGCCCTGGGAAAATGGGTACAGATAAGGCTGAGCTCTTTGCCCTAGGAAGATGCTCTGATCCTGGGCTATGCAGGGAATTCTGGGAGCCAAGGTCAAGCCCCAGGCCCATCCTGACCCTGTGCATTCCTGCCCCACTGCATCCAGGGCAGTCTCAGGGCAGCTGGGGTGGCCCTGACACCTAGGAGTCCAGCCCAGGAACCAGGGTCTCAGGCAGTCATAGCCACACAGCAATGCTCCCGCTCTCCCCCACCCTGAACCTGCTTGTCAGTCCTGGCCTCCTCTCCTCCCACCCTGCAACCCACATCCCAAGGGCCAGGTGGTGTGGACTTAGAGTTGGCTGTTGCTTGGCATCCCACACGCTGCTTTGTGGTAGAGGCACCTCACATGGGTCTCCCAGGCTCCCTGTAACAATGCTTCTATCCCTAGTTTCTCAGGAGTGGAGCAGCCAGGATGGGTCAGAGCATGGACATCAGACTCTTCTTGTTCACTGAGGATAGAGGGGGTGCAGGCAAATCCCTGCCACCAGAGCCTCCCAACCTCCTGATGCTTCTGGAGCCACAGGGCAAATGCCCTGTGCCCAGATACAAGGAAGCCTTATTCCTGTGATCCTTTACTGGATGCATTACAGGTTCACGCCAGCCTGCAGGCTCAGAGACAAATGGCCACCCAGCAAGGTAGCAGCAGATATGAGACTTGCTCTGGCTTTATCCCTCTGCCTCTGCTGGCGTCACCCCAAAGCACACCCTCCCAGATTGAACACATTTGAACTCTGCCAGCTTGGCTCCCAGTGCCAGGCCTGGACTGGGTCCTGCAGGTTCAGAGAGGAGAAGAACTTGGTTGTCACCCTTCAAGCCTCACAGCCCCATGGGGCACTCCACTTTGCCCACAGCAGCTGCCCAGGACAGGGGCACACCTTCCTCTGGGCCCTCACTTTGGAAGGAGTTGGGGTCCTGCTTGGATATGGAATAGCCTCTGCCTGCACCCATCCCAACACCGTCTCTAGTAGGTCACCAGTGTCCTTTAGTATTATTATTATTATTATATCCTTTTAAAGTTGTTGATTGACATAGATATCAGTATAATGTATAATGTGGTGTTTTGATTCATATACATTGAGTAGTGATCAGCTCTAGGGAGTCCGCATCTCCATGCCCTTGAACTGCATTGTTTCTTTACTGTGAGCGCCTCCAAACTCCTCTCTTCTCCAGCCAACACCTGGGGCACCATCAGGTCTGGCCAGGCTGACTGTCCTTCTCCTTCTCCCTCTCCCTGGTCTCTCCACAGCATCCTAGACTCCACCTTCTACCTCCTCTCTCTTCTCTCAAGTCCTAGAGTGAGCTCCACTTGCCCCATGTCCCTGGGACACCAGTTTCTTCTCTTTCTGCAGGTCCTTGCCTAAAAGTCACCTCCCCAGAGAGGCCTCCCTACACCAGAATCCAAATAACCACACAGGGAACCGCAGACCCTGAGCACTTCCAGTGCCCCGCTGCCATTTGAGAATGGTCATTCACTACAGAGCTAAGCTCCAGGCAGCTGGGACAGGAAAGCCCTCTGGGCTGGTGCAGATACAAGGCGGAGCCTGGGGTGCAAGCCCTGGAGGGAGGCGGGAGCAAGGGGTCTGTTGTGAAGGCTTTGTCAGGAGGTGCTTTCCGGAGTCCAGAGCCTGTGTTCCCACTGGGTGCCAGAGAAGAGATCAGTAAGCCCCACATCCTTGTTTCTGCTCTGGTCACCGAGTCACAGGGCGGGAAAGGCAGGAGGAGGCTTGGGGAGCAGGAAAAGATGAGTCTTGAGGGGCCTAGGAGCAGAGGGGCTTCACTCCCCGCTTCAGGTCCTCATGGATACTTGAGGTATTCGTGTAGCCCAGTGTGTGCACGCCTTCATTGGCTCAGCAGGTGGCTGCCCTGTGTCCAGAGCCCGGGAAGGAGCCCATGTGGCCACCAGGTTCTGGCTGGGTCAGTGCCAGTCAGGCAGGGGCCACACAGTCCCTCGGGGCCTCCTATGTTGGACCTGGCTGGCCTGTGTCCTCGGGGGCAGCCCGAGGTGGGAAAGTGGGAAGTGCGTGCTCACCCTACGCCAGTTTGTCTCCCGTTCTGCCCTTAGGAGAGTCCCACTCCCCTCATGTGGGGACAAAAAGCCATGTGACAAGGGAGGGCTTGATATGTCCCTGTGGGTCACTGTGGATGCGTTGCTTAACTCCCCTAAGCTACAATGTTCCTGGCTCATTCTGGGGACCCCTAGGACCACATCCCACATCCACCAGAGCAGCCCAGTTTATATATTAGGTTTCCACATCAGAGTTCGTCTTCATTAATGCTTCAGAAAGTTTGGCCTTTTTCTCAGTTATTACTAAATGCTCTTCAGTTCCAGCCAACGCCTGGGGGACTGGTAGGTCTGGCCAGGATGACTATCCTCCCTCTCCCTCTCCCTGGCCTCGCCAGACCATTCTGGACTCCAACCTCTACCTCCTCTCTCCTCTCTCAAAGCCTCTGCTGGAGGCCATGCTGTGAATGTAGATTTAAACATACACACTTTTACAGTAGGATGCTTCAAAACATTAGACTGAAAATACTGAATAATAACAATAAATATCGTTTATTGGGCACCCAGAACGTGCCAGGCCCCAGGGTGCATGTCTTAGATACAGTACCTCCCTTAACTACACCAACAACCCTATCCCAACTATCCCTCAGCCCATTTTCCAGATGACAAAACCGAGCCTCAGTCTTTGAGTAATTGACCCAAAGTTACAGAACATGGAGAAGCAGGTGCCCAAGTCTGCCTGGCTCCTTCAGTCACAGCATAGCGCACAGATTCCAGCTGGGGGACTGGTCCTTACCATCCTCTGCCAGGAGAGACGGGGGGTGGGGGGAAGCAAGTGCAAATCTGTCATAGCTGCACAGTGACTTTTGTGCAGGCAGCTTTTGTTTCTGTTGGTTGGGAGCCACACAGCTCTGAGTCCTGTGATACAGGAGATCACACCCCATCATCGGTTTCCCTGCCATCCGTGGGAGCCCTGAGCTTACACAGCCAGGAACAGAACCCACCCCCTGATGTTTGTGCAGGAGCACTGGTGACATGGGACGTGACGGTCCCAGAACACTGCTGACGCCCAAATGCTTCTGTGACAGTGACTGTCTGCAGGGAGCAGCTGGGGGACTCAGACACCCCCACTCCCATTTCCCCTAGAGTGGGGTGCACATCCCTGATTGCAGCCCCCTTCCCAGAAGAGTTCCTCCCTATGCCTGCAACAGCGTGGGCTTTCCAGCCATGGGCTCCAAATCCAGCTGTGGGTCCTCACTATGCCACTACCCATCTTGGGAAAGACTTCAAGTTCCTACGCCTCAGTTTCCCCATTCCCTATCAGCCTGGGTGCCTTGCGGAGGCCACGGCACAGCCCAGCAGGTGTCAGAGGTCTGTGCCGACAGGGTTCTTCCTCAGCGAGGCAGTGGCCCAGGCCCCTGCAGCTCTGGCAGGTTCGAAGAGGGCTGCCCTCCTGCCATTAAGCTTTGGGTCTCTGCCCTCCTTGACCGTGGCCCTGGAATTAACAAGGAATGGGACTTTACAGACTGAGTCAGCCTTAGGCTTCTAGCATCCGCCAACAGCTCAGTGGCATTTGCTCTTTGGAGGTTTTTAGCACCTCCCAGGAGCCAGGCCTATGCCTGTGGGGCACCAAGACAACAGGGTAGAAGGCCTAAGCTGCCTGGGAGAGAGGAGAAAGGGCACAGGGCCACAGGTGGGGAGCACATAAGGACATCCACAGGGCCAACCTCTGGCATAGAGGAGTATAGGGCGGACTCTGCCAGGCTGGGGAGCAGAAAAGCTCCCCAAAGAAAGGGCCCTGTCAGGCAGGGCACGGAGGCTGCAGAGCCACCTGAGCCCACCTCCATGCTGTACTGCAGAGCTCAGGGCTCCCCTGGGTGCAGTGGGCACTCAGGGTCCGGCTGTACCCCTGTGTGTCTTGAAAGATCCCTGTGGGTGGGAAGGAAAACCCATCTGGGGACTGCAAAACTTAGTAGGGTAAAGGCTGGAACTGGAGAGCACAAAGGCCCCCTCCTTCCTACCCCAGCCTGAGCCACTGTTACGGAAGCTGGGGCTTCAGTGCCACCCAAAACATCTATGCTCAGGGTCCCCTCGACTGTCCCCATGCTTCCTGGGCTGCCACTGCTAGGCTGTGGGCAGGGGAGGGCATTGTTGGGCCTGATCCGGCTGCCGGCCTGAGGGCAACTTTCAGGTGAAAGTCCTGTCGATTAGGCTCCTGGTGATGGCCACAGCCACCCCGTGGTCACCATGGCCCCCCACAGGCCAGCATGTCCCAATCCCACAGACACCAACACTGAGCTCTCACTGCGAACACCAGAACACGGATCAGGCCTCTGCTGTAGGGCAGGTTAGAGGACGGAGAGGTGCTACGTGCTTTAAAGACGGGGTACTACAGTCCTGCGGGCCACACATCTTCTTGCCCCTCAAAATGAGGTCATTATTTTCCTAATGATACTGCACCTCCTCGCTGAACTTTGATTTTGGTCAAATTGGAAAATCCAACTCAGATCTTGAAATAAAAGCCTTTCAGAACTAGTTTTAGAGGAGTGCATAAGTGAATTTTTAGCAAACTTAACTAGTTTTTCAGAAATTCATCTAGAAATGCAGAGAAACCTGACCCAGACTGACTTTCCCTCTGTCAAACTCGTGAGTGGAATAGAGCTGACTTTGTTTAAATGCCTCTCAGGCTCTTACATGAACTCCAGGAATCAGTGAGAGTGAAAGAACCTGCTCACGTTCAGGTTCCCAGCCTGCCCATGGCCCCTGAGCCTGCTGCTGCCCTTCCAGCCCTGCCCTCTGCTGCACTCATTGTCACCGGGCTGACCCAGCGGCTGTGGGAACTGGGGCTGAGGAGGTGGAGTCTCAGGAGGAGAGCCAGTGCTGTGTGCATGGTGTGGAGAGGCAAATAATCACAGCGGAGAGCTTCCCAGTAGCCTGAGAAAAGAGAAACAGGCTGATTATGGGATAGTCACTGCCTCATGGGTGACTGGGCGAGAGTCCTTGTGTCCTAGGAACTCAGATAAGGAAAATGATGCTGGCTTTGTGCGCAGGATCACAGCAGATGCAGCGGCTCCCTCTCAGTGAGGACCACATCGAGGAGGCTGGAGGGTGGGGTCTAAGAAAGAGCCTGGTGACCAGACCGTGCCATGGAGGTGGCGAGCCAGTGCCAGCCAGACACTCAACCAGCCACTGGCACTGCTTTCGTTGCCTTAAGGGTTAGGGTTGGTAGTACATCCCGTACTCAGCATCCCAGAGAGATGCACGAGGGTGGGCAGTTGCCATGCCCCTTCCTCCTGACCACAGCTCACTTCCCAGGTTCCCATGCTTCTCCCAGAGAGCATCTACCCAACGTGTGCCCATGCACAAGGAGGTGCTCAGGATTGTTACTCGGACTCTTACCTGCTCCAAACACCAGTGAGTCTGACGTGCTTTGCTCTCCTCGCTGTGTAGGGAGCTGACTCTGAGTGTATCCCCTGCCCTCTCTATGGCTGCATAGTACTCTGCTGTGTGCATGTACTCTAGGTTTTTAGACAGTCTTCTCTGGGGGGATAGTTGAGTAACTTATCACCATTCGCTGTCATAGACAGAGCTGCAATTAATAAATATCTGTTCACATGGGTCGTCCCTCACTGTTGGGCATGTGCATATCGTATTCCGACTGCAGTTCACACTTCCCTCACAAACATCTGGGGGGCAGTTGGTAGGTGAAGGATGGGCAGGCTGAGGCACAGGGGGAGATGGAAAGATGTTCGCCAAGGACCAGCCAAGAGTGACAGCCCCAAGACCTACCCCATCTAGGCCACTGCTCACAGTACCTGGGTCACATGGGGGGTAGCAGCAGGAGCTCAGTGGCTGTGCTGATGCAGCCCTGGGCTCAGGAGCAGAGTAGCAGTGGGTTCAGGGCCAGCTGTGTGTGTGTGTGTGTGTGTGTGTGTGTGTGTGTGTGTGTGTAAAACTGTTGTTTGGACACAGGACCTTCTCACTGAGCTATATCCCCAGACCCCTTTTTTTTTTAGTTGGTGTCTCCATAAGTTGCTCAGGCTGGGCTCAAACTCAGAACTATGCCTCAGCCTCTCCGAGTGCTGGGGTTACAGGTGTGCACAACACCGGCTCAAGGCTGGTTGTCAGGGGCAGTGGCAGCACTTTGGGGCTCTGGCCTTGCAGTTACTTTCCTGCACCCTGCCTCCCTGTGGCCAGCAGGGGACTGCACAGGTTTATCCCTGGCAGTGGTCATCCTAGGCTAGGCTGCAGGCCAGATGTGTCATGTGGCTTGGCCCCAGGAGACCAGGGCCTTAGACAGAGCCTGGGACTGGTACTCACTCACCTGGGGATAAGTAGAGGTTCTGGTGCATGAGCAGGGACAGGAGAACTCAGAAGCCAGGCTGGGGAGCAAGAAGCCAGCTGGAGCCGGGAGCGGGGTTGGGTGGAAGTCACCCCTGCCTCTGTGCAGGGCTGCAGAGAGGCCAGGGCTGCTGCCTTCCCTGGTGTGGGAGCACCAGGGAACCCAGAGAAGCCGCATCCCCATCCCAGCAGGCCTCTGGGGAGTACCATGCCTGTGAAATCCCTGGTGTGTTCCCAGTGGAAGGCCCGTCCCCAGGGTGAGGGCTGCATGAATGAGCACACGCCAACTGGAGCCAGGAGTGAGAGGAGGGTGGGGTAGGAAATGCTACTGTGTGGGCTAGGGAGCTGGGGCAGAGCTCCCTGGGGTCCTGATGGTGGGAGCGAGGACACGGGGAGTCCAGATCTGTTTCCCTTACAGAGAGAAGGAAGGTGGCAGAGGGACTCCGGGCTAGGATGTGCGCACATGTGCGTGCACACACATGCATTGCAGAGTTCCCTGTAGCATGGCCCCTCTCTACACTGGGACACTGACCGGCTGGCTATGGCCTGGGCCACAAAGGCTGATTCAGAGACCTGTTTCAGGTGGCACTGGCCAAGGGCGATGGTGCCTGTCCTCTCAGCCCAGACGATGGGTCTGAATTCTGAAACTCAAACTGGGCAGGAGGTGGCAGAGCAGGAGTAGAAGATGCAGCCATGACCAGGAAAGGCACAGAATCCAGAGAGCATGAAGAGAAGAGTGCATGGGACATAGCAGCCAGGGGACAGGGACACTAATCCATCACAGTGCATGAGTCTCAGCACCACTAAAGGGTTCTGGGATCAGTCCCTCCAGGCCTCATCCTCAGGACTGCAGCCCCGACTCATACAGTGTGTGTGTGTGTGTGTGTGTGTGTGTGTGTGTGTACGAGTGTGAATGTATTCACATGTGTGTTTTTCAGTACTTAACCATGGATAGGCCAGTCTATCCATGAAGGATTCCTGGTGATTTAGAAAGCATTACTGGGCCTGTGATGAGATGGAGCTTCCACGTTATCTGTTTGAACACCTATGAGGTGGTTTTGCGAGAGGAAACTGTCCACAGCAGTGCCCTAACCCTAACCCTGTACTGAACCCAAGCCTCATGTCCCCACACCCTGGACCATGCTGCACCCTGGGCCCAAAGTGAGCTCCCCGAGACCAGGTTTTATAAAATGTTGATGGATCTTTCCAAAAACTGAAAACACAAGGGTCCATCCTGGAGTAAGTTCCAGGAGCAGCTCCATGCCCTCCTCATCACAATGGTCTGGATCTCTTTTGTGCAAAGCCTTCCCCACAAGCCTCCCCACCCTAGCCCCATGTGGTGGCTTTTGCTGGTGGCCAATTCGTTAATCAGATTAGCAAGCATGTGCCGAAGGGTGCCCAGGCTGAGCCCAGGCCAGGCTCTGGGATGTTTCCTGCTGGAATCCTTCCTTTGAAAGGAGCAGGACCCCACTCAGAGCAGCTTGACAGCATAGAGGCTCTCCTGGAATACACAGCAGTGGTCACTTGTGGAGCCCAAGCAGGAAATCTATGCCTCTGAAGCCCAGGCCTGGCGAAGTCTCTGCCCAGCCTTGCCCCTCCACACTGGGCATGTTTTCTGAGGTCTGTGCATTTCTCAGGCGCTCTGCCCAGGCATGTGGAGCTCAGCACAAAGCTTGTCAGTCTGCTCTCTCTCGTCACCTCTGCAGCTTCCCAGATCCCCCAGCTGGGTGACCTCAGTGCCATTTCCAGGCTTCGCTGGACGTGGGTCTCAGAGGGCTCGAGGCTAAGGGAGAGAACCACTGAGCCTCAGGGCTCCTCCCAGGGTCCATGCACTGAGTGACAGCAGAACCAGCTGGGGCTTTCAGAATTAGCAGAGATACCCCACCTGACTTTCAAGGCTCCAGAGAGGGGCCTGGAACCCAAGGGGCTGTTCCCTGATATCATACATGTGCAGGCTGGATGGAGACTTGCAGTAGCAGCAAAGACAGCCATACAGTTACCACATGCTGGAGGGTGGCTCTGAGGGGCCGGGGTGAGGCTGCAGAGCAGGGTAACAGCTGCCTAGGAGCCCACACCTTCTGAAGGACCTCACACTGGGCATTGTGTTGCCACTCGCAGCCAGATGTGGCCTAGCTTCTCCTAAGGAACTTTATTCTTCACCTTTTTTTTTTTTTTTTTTTGGAGACAGGATCTTGCTATGTAGTTCAGACTTGCTTTGAACTCACTATGTAGCCCAGGATGACCTTGAACTCTGCAATCTTCCTGCCTCAGCCTCACAACTGCTGGGATCACAGGCGTGTGCCACCATACCTACTGTTCACCATTAACATCACTCTTGTGTGGCTGGCCTAGGGCCTGTCACCACCCTGCCTATCTGCCAGAGAGGAGCCCAGTGCTCTGGGACTAGAGGCTTCCAGAGCCCTCACCTCTGAGCACAGCAGTCCAGACCAGGCTGCTGGGACAGCCACCTGCTCCATGAGCCATCCCACTGTGCTCAGGCCTGCTTTACTCCCAGAAACTCCTCTGCCCAGGCAAGCAGATATCTGATCACTACCTGCCTGGCAGCATAGTCACCACTCATTCTATGCTCAGCAACTGGGCTGCAGGCGGTGGCTTTTGGCTAGGAGAGGCAGGAGACTGGGAGGCTTAGCAGGTGAGCTCCAGACTGGCCCACACTTCCAGCTGGTTTAAGTGGAGGGGTTTCTGTTGACCATACCCAGGCTCTCTGGAACCCAGACTCAACTGGCCCAGGAGGGGAAGTCAATCCAGCCAGACTGACCTGTGTGGAAGGGAGTGGGGAACAGAGTCCTGAGGAGCAGGTAGAGAGAGGAAGAGCGGGAACAGACCACAAACAAAGGAGGATGAACAGGAAGTGGAGGCAGAGAGAGATGGAAAGACTAGAGATGGGGACACAAGACCTTCCAAGGCCCAGAGAGCCAAGAGGCAGGTTTGTTCTAGAACTATGGCTCCCTGTAGAGTGCAGGGTTAGGGACAGCCTTGCCTGGGTCCTCACAGCCACCATAGGAGGCCCATCCAGCCCAGTGTCCCTCTACCTGGGCCCTTTGGTCCTTATAAGGGCCAGGACACGGCCTGAGACTGCAGTAGCCCTCCAGGGTGGCACCAGCCTAGGACAGCAAACTCTGAGTGCTGTAGGGAGGGCATAGCCAGGTCTCTAACAGCCCTAGGCAGCCAGGTCACTGAGAGATGGGCATTTCAGACCCTCGATGACTTTGCAGCTATTTTCCTTGATGTTGCCCAAGACTTTGCCCTACAGTTGTAAAATGAATCAGGGTCTGGAAGACAATCACATTTTATTCATATTACCTGCATTTTGAATTAGACCCAGCATTGTTGTCCAGCCAAGGAGAATGATGTTATAAAAGAAGCACAGTGAGCAGACATAAAGTGCCTGCTAGCTGTCAGGCACCAGGGTTACCTCAGCTGGCATGAAAGGAAGGGATCCTTCTTGTGCCCATTGCGTAGATGGAGAAGCTGAGATGGAAGGCATCACACTTGTGCCCCAGGTTACACAGCCAGCAGCAGGACCCACAGCAGCATCTTTTGATAGCATGGTGACCCCAGCTGTCACCCAAAGCGCTAGAACAGAACTGCCAATTCTTTCTTCCTCCCCCAGCAATTAAGACCATTTCTTTATCTCAAAAGGAATTCAGGCTCCTCCAGTTTCTTCCTCCTTTCAGCTCCACACAGAAGTTAAGGCTGAAGTAATGCGTATCCCTGCCTTTTCCCCAGGTTGCGTTTTGACCAGCTAGATGCTCCCAGGCAGGTCCACGTGGCTGTGGGGGTCCTGGCTCAGACTGGGCCCCAGAGCTGGGTCATTCTAGCCCTGAGAGTTTTGTTTTTTTCAATCTCCAAAGTCCCAGAAAGTCAGTGGGACACCAAACCTAGCTCAGACCCAGCCTTCCACCGGGGAAGCAGGAAGCCAACGTGACACAGCCAAGTACTACCAGTGGGCACTGCCCAGGTGGAGGCCAGGTGCCCAGGTGTTGCTCCCAGCCAGGGACCAGCACTGGCCCTTTCTGCCTGGAGCAGACATGCACCAGGAGGAGCCCCCTCGGGCTGTCTGCCTTGCCACAGAGGACAGCAGGGAAATGGAAGTGGTCATGTATGCGGGGTTTCACTATAAAACTCCTAGGGCATTTGCTCGAACTTCCCACGATAAATTGTTGGCCTGGAGACCTCAGGGGCTTAGCCAGAGGGAGTCCCTTCCCTGTTCCCCTTCCCTGAAACCTTGCCTTCAAACCCTAGGGCATCTGTAACCTTTGCTATTTGCACATCTTCACTAACCATTTGCCTTTTCTCAATCTAACTTCAGAGTCTGCTTTCCCTGTGCCAGTACCCCATCCTGACCGGACAGAAGGGCCACCCCCAGGCCTGGCCTACTTGGGGGAGCTCGGCCTTGGTCTAAAAGGAGTGAACTCAAGGTCTTACCCTCCTCACAGGGCCCACACCCGGAAGCTGGAGGGGTCTTCACAGTGTCACTGTTAATATGAGCCGGGGGAAAAAGAGGCTGCTGCTTCCTGGGTCCTCATGGTGACATCAGGACCTCGGGGTGCAGCCATCCACCCATGCACCTCCTCATGCCCTCCTTCAGCCATCTGTTAGCATCTTCTCTGCACCAGGCAGGGTGGGGCACTCTGGAGATCCCAGATGAGCAGTCCCAGACCCATGGCTCAGCCAGGCCATGAGTGTCCCAGACAGGAGAGGCCTTGGGGAGAAGGAAGTCCTGTGAGCGCCAGAACAGGGGGGCCCGACACCCACACCAACACTGGCCAGGCCAAGCCTGAGACCCCAACAGGCCCTTCCCCCAAACCCTGAGTCCGTCTGTTCCCAGAGCTGACCGCAGCGAGCAGTGTCACACCAGTCCCCAGCATTGAGGCTGCAGGTCTACGTTCTACCCTAGTAGAGAAAAGGCAGGGCCAGGAGCTCACCCAGAAGGTGCAGAAAGACAGGAGGCCTGGGACCTGCCCTCAACCTCTGTCCAGATGGTCAGGGAGGACCCAGAACACACATTCTCTCTCATTCATCTCTCATTCTTATTCTCCAGATAGATAGACGATAGGAGATAGATAGATGATAGATAGATGCTATAGACGGTGGATGACAGAGGGGAGTGTGTATGTGTGCACATGTGTATCTACCCATGCATCATGGAGCTCACAGTGCAAGTGTCAGGAGGCAGAGAAACACTTGCCCCTAGCCACCCTCTGGGCCACCGCAGAGCCGACCCCAGGCCAGACCCTATTCCTAGGCTTTCCCTACCCTGGAGCTCCTGCCTGCCTTGGGAGCTCTGTGTGTGACACAGAGGACAGCAGCAGGATGCAGCACAAGGGCAAGAGCACCTAAGAGCCATGGGCTGTGGCCCCAGACCCCAATCCTAGAGACTCCCCATGTCCACCCCCTCCAGGCTCTGGCCCCTCTGTGAGGTGGGGCTCACATCTCCTCCACCTGGCAGCTGGGTCCTCCTCCCCTGGTACTGACCACACCTGCACCCAGCAGGCACAGCCAGGCACCAGGAGTCAGCCACCTGCCCCCAGCGCACACATCACTCCCTCGTTTTTTAGAGCTATTTCTGCACATACGTTTGTGAACCTGGTATTTCCATTCAGCCCCTTCCAGATCTCTAGCCTTCCTTTTTCTTAGCATCTCACCCTTTGCCCCATACGTGTGGGCTTAATCTTTCCAGTGGATCTGTACAGTGTCCTTCATCTGTGTGCCCCCCATCTGTTTCTGTGCCCATCTCTCCACTGATTCCCATGCAGGTGCAGTCTCTTCCCGATGGCCCAGAGTCAGACTCCGAGATGACTCACAATCCCTGGGTACAAGGGGTCTCCCTTCAGCAGACACTGATGATCCATAGCAGCGTGATTGTATAAGCCAGGTGTCGGGAAGGGGTCACAGTGTGAAGGGAGCAGGCCACTCTCAAGTCCCTCAAGCACTGCTGTGCTGCTGGGGCCTCCTGGAAAAGCCACAGCACCCGGGCAGGAACAGCCCCATCTCTGGCTGCCACTGTGCTGTTCCCAGGAAGGGGACCTGGGACACCACCATGTCTTGTCTGGCTTTCCCCACAAAATTGGGAGGTGTGCTTAGCTCCAGGATAGCTGTGTTGTCCTCCACTTCCCACAAGCTGCCCTGGGCCCAGCCCTGAAGATGCTTCGATGTCACTGGCCTCTGTGGCCTGCTGGTCGTGATACAGGGACAGCTCTGCTCACCCCTCTACCAGCTACCACTTTCTGCCTAACTGCACCCTGCTGGTCCCTCAAGGTCAAGGTATCCAAGGGATGACAGAGCCAGGACACCTGCTAGGGATGGTGGTGACGGGGGAGCAAGGCCACAGAGGTGGAGTGCACATGGGGATAACCTGGCATCTAACTGTGGGGTGGAAAAGGGAACAAAGTCTCAGAAGCCTTCAGCCTCTTCCCACTGTGGCCTGAGGGGAGAGAGCTGGGTGTCATCTCGGGCATCCCAATCCAAGGACAGAGGCCCATGAGGCTGGGTTGGGCTGGCTGGCTTCTCTGAGGCCAAGTTCCCGTGGGTAAGGGTACAGGGGATGCAGGAGCTGTTGCTTCCCCTATGTCAGGAATGATGCCAAGAGGCTTCCCGGAGAGAGGCCTCGGCCACACCCTCACACCATGCTGCTCTAGAGGCTGCACTGCACCTCCAAGCCCAGCAACCCCCCTGGGCCTTGTTTCTGAGTCAGGATTGAGTCTCTCCTCCTGCACCTCCTGGAGGTAGGACCACACTTTTCTCATCTTTGCTCCCAGTAAAGCCCAGGGCTAGTGTAGATGGTCGGTGCCCAGGAACCTTTGCTTTCCAGCTGTGTTGCTTTAAGCAAGTGGTTCGGCTTCCCTGAGTTTCAGGATCATCGCCTGTAAATCAGACAATACCTGTACCTCGGGGTGGGTGTGAGGGAAAACATCATGCTTTTGTCACCTCCCAGGGATGAGGAAGGTGCTAGGTAGCCACCTGCAGCTCTGTTTTAACCTGCTCCGTCCACGGTGGCCCGCACCATCAGACCCACTGAGTTCATTTATTTGAGACTGTAGCTGACATTTCATTTACAGCCTCAGTTACCTGTTTCCTAGGAAACAGGAACACAGTCTCTGCAGTGAGTGCCACACACACAGAAACACACACATGTGCACACACATACACACACAGAAACATACCCCGGCTACCACCTAGAATGGCAATTAACAGAAACAGTGAATACGAGCAGAAGCTCACCTTAGCTCACACACTGCAACTTGTGCTGCTGCTCCTGCCAGCTCAACCTCAAGGGATGAGGGCCGGGCACCCTTTCTGGCATGGTGCCACTCTGGGCCTGGCCCTGGTCACCCTCCAAAAGGCAGGCCAAGGACCCCTCTCTGCACCCGTGCTGCCTGTTCTCTCTCTCTGCCCTCTCCTAGCTCCCCTCCCTTCCCAAGCTGCGCCCCAGCCCAATGGACCCCAGTCTATGACACCCCCGCCCTCCTTGTGCTCAAACCAGAACCCAAGACATCGTCCTCAATGCTCCCTCTCCCGCTGGCACCCTGCACTTGGCCTGTGCTCCTCCTGGACCAGCTGCCCTGAATGTACCAGATGCACACAGCACTGCCTGATCTCCCAGCCAACTAGAACAGAATAGAGCCTGTCCTCCAGGAAGCCCTGTGTGATTTCTCTGGCTAAATCATGGTGGCTTTCTCTATGCCCTGTGGCCTGTTTTCTTAGCTCCATTACAGTAGAGATCACACTGCATTAATTATAGCAAACACTTACATGTGCTTACTAAGTGTCAAGCATTGTTCAAACAGCTTTATGGGGATTTAACTCACATAACAATACTTCATCTACCTGACAGCTGCCTGGGACCTCCAGGGGACATCGGCCCAGCTCTAAGTCATCGGTCACCTGCACCCAGCACAGAGGCCTCCGTAGGGGCTGTGTCTGCTCTGACCCAGGGTCTGGAAGAGCACTTCCTTGGTTTTCGAGGAATATGGTTGGATGCTGCTGCATGGAACTGATGGTGCTCTGCTCCTGAAGGGGATGTTACCTCTGTGTGCTTTCCCTGCCTTCCTCCAGCCTATCTGGTGATTTAAAACCAGCTTTTTTGTAATTTGTTGGCAAATAGCCTTTGTCATTTTCCTTCCTTGTTACATCCTAAGCATGGGTTTTGTTACATCATATAAAAGCCTCTTCAATAGAGAGTGTGAAACCGTTAAATAGAATGATGTTCCAGTGATCACAAACAACAGTCTGGGCCTGGCAGACAGCTAGATTGACAGCAGGAGATGCCACCGCCCCAGGGACACTGGTAACTGGGTGTCTTCTTCTCCGTGCAGCATTACTTCACGGTGAACTTCACCCATGAAAACCAGAAGGCCTTGGAGCTGAGGACAGAGGATGCAAAGGACTGTGATGAGTGGGTGGCAGCCATCGCCCATGCCAGGTATGTCGTACCCCGCTGGCCCAGGCAGGGAAGTTGACCTGGCAGCATCTCCTGGCAGGGCCACCCTCCAGGCTGGACC
Source organism: Heterocephalus glaber (assembly GCF_000247695.1). The sequence goes on along the minus strand of NW_004624941.1, from coordinate 204,553 downwards.
CAGGGATACACCTCCCAGCAGCCATAAGGAACAAGAAGCATCAGGAACAGCATTGTAGCCTCCCACCCTGCTCCAGCCACATGAATGCCTCTTGTAGTATGAGGGGAACCTAGTGTGATTTGTTTCATTGCAGGGTTTTATGACTACCAAAGTGTAAGGCCTCCCAGGTCCTAACCCAGATACAGCCATTAATATGCTACATGGCCAGAAACAAGTTCTGTTTTCTCTTTGAACCTTAGTTTTCTTGCCTAGATACTGAAATTCTCTATACCTCTCTGAGATTTGACCTACGCCTCCCCTGCCCTCAGCATTCCATGCCCTTCTGGAGGGAGACTACCTGGACCAGGTGGAGAGAAACATGCAGCAGAAAAAAGGGCCTGCAAGCTAGGCTCCTTATTGGGTCCTGGGAAGGATGTATTTGTGGGCAGAGATGTGGGCTCAGGACTAATAGTCCCTGGCAGAGCTGAGTACCATCAGGGGCAGCAGGACCCAGACTTACCCTCTGGACAGATGATGCTGCTGTGTCTGCCTTCCCACAGAATGTTTGTTCCCAAGGGCTGGGACCAGGTATAGTACTATTCTTTGCATTCCCAGGGACTTCAATAAAAGCACAGAAAAGGTGTTCAGCAAACAGTGTTGGAGGAATGCAAAGATGAGCAGATGGATGGAGGGTAGATGCAAGACAAGGTGTTGAGTTTATATATCAGAGATGAATGATGGAGGAGTGGAGGAGTTGGATAATCTGTGGATGAATGTTGAAAGTGTAGGTGGAGAATGGATGGGTGGGTGAGTAGGTGGATGGATGGATGGGTTGATCAATGGATCAACTGATCTCAGGGCCCTTCCTTAAACCTTGAATCAGGCCAGTTGATCAGAAGCTCTTATTATGACCATAGCAATGACCTTGCCCTAAGATCAGGCCATTTCTACTTCTGTTCTCAAGGAGTATCCTATCTTAGCTATGGAAATTAGGTTCTAACACATGAAGCAGAGACAGAAATGAGTGCTTCCCAGGCATTCTCCCAGAGATATCACAGTCTAGAAAGGAAGACATCAAGCACATGTGCACTAGCTCTGGGGCATCAAGGCTGGGCTAAGTACAAACCGTATGAGAGAGACAGACCTACAGACATTACTTTCATCTTCAGGGAAATGGGGGAATCTGGAGAAGGTGAAAATAAGGTAATATTTGGCATAAGTGGAGGACTGAGGAACAGATATAATGCATTTAAATGTATGCATTTCAAAAACACCATTTCTAAAAACCCTTTTATTTGAAGCACTGGTACAGGAAAGATAAATCCAGAAATAACAAGGAAACAAAGTTTGGGTGTCAGAAAGTATAAGAGGTTGAACAGCCAAGTGGCGTTAGTCCATAATTGATCTGGAAAGCCCTGCTGAGAGGTTTGACCTTTCCTCTGTGAACAATGGGGAGCTATCGAGGGTTTTACACCAGGGGAGTAACATGATCAGAGCTGTAATGCATAATAGAAATTGCTGCAGTTGTTGAGGGTTGGATTGAGTAAAGAACAAAGTTCAGAGGGAGCAGGTGGACCTCAGTCTCCCCAGCATCAAATGAACCAATAACAGAGTTACTTTGAAGGTCAAAACCCCTCATGTGAAGGTCAAATGAAATTATGTACATGGAGGGACTTTTGGAATTACAATTTGTTATGCAATCTTATAACTAGGGCTACATTGATTTAGAAAATCAATTAATACAAACATTTTCCAGAGACAGTGAAACACCAAAACCTATATGGTAGAATGATTAAAATCACAAAGACTAGAAACACCAAATGTTGGAGAGGGGCAGGAACTACCTTAACTCTGAGTACTGTAGGGGCGTGAAACAGCACAACCAACCTGGAACACTGTTAGGCTGTTGCTTAAAAAGTTAAATATAGATTGACTCAATTACTCAGCAATTACTCTTCTTGGTGTTTATCCAAGAGAAATGAAAAATGCCCACAAAAAGTCTCATCCACAGATGCCCTTAACAGCTTTATGCACAGCAGGGCAAAAACTAGAAGTAGCCACAGCGTCTATCAACAGGAAAAGGTATAAACCAACCTCAGTACTTCATCCAATGGAATACTGCTGAGCAATAAGAAGGATCAGCCAAAATTACATGCAGGAAGATGGATGAGTTCCAAAATGAGTACACTGAGCAGATATAGAAAAATAATGAATGCTATGAGAGTCCAGTTATATAAAATCTTAGATCAGGCAAAACTGGCCAGAAGTGATAGAAATCAGAACAGGAGCTGGTTCTGGAGTGGGGCCTGCCTGGGCTGGCGTACAAGAGGACGAGAGCACGAGGGCTGGAAATTCCCTTTGTCTTGATTAAGGTTTATGCATTTATCAAAATTGATCAAACCTGGGCTGGGGATTTAGCTCAGTGGTTCCACTGCCTGCCTTGCAAGCACAAGGTCCCGAGTTTGATCCCAGGTACCAAAAAAAAAAAATTGATTGAACCATGTGGTTAAGATATGTCCTTTCCATGAGAAGTGCATTAAACCTTAAATTTTTTAAATGAATAATATATATTTCAGAGAGAACGTTTTAATTTTCTCTTGGTGCATAACAGATTACCACAGACTAATCATCTTGAAATAACATCCCTTATTCCACAGTTCCTTGAGTCTGCAGTCTGGGGTCAGCTGAGGTTTCTGCTCAGGTCTCCCGAGGCTGAAGTTAGGGACTACACTGCTGTCTGAAGGCTCTGGGGAAATCACCCCCAGGCTGCTTCCTGTGTTGGGCAGGATCAAACCCTCGGGGGTGCCAGCTGCCTAGCTGCTTCCTTCCACCCATACCCCTTCCATGTAGGCTTCTTTACCCCTAAGCCGGCAGCTTTCCAGCCCCAGACATCTCCCACCAACAGAGAGCTTGTGCCCACATAGACCACCTTCCTGTCACCACATCAGCACCACCCAGCACCTAGAGCAGAGGGCTTGAGTTTGAGCAGGCACCCAGTGTGTGGCAGGAAGGAAGACTTAGGGCCACACCAGGATATGCCCACTCCAGAGAGGGGCCTGAGGTCACTAAACTGGAGCCTTGTTCCCAGTGGCAGCAGGACAGTGACAATGAGATTCACATACCTGTGGCCCGCCCAGCCCCATAGCCTGACAGATGTGTGTGTCCTTCCTGCTTTACCCCTAGGGAGAGTCACTGGGTCCGCATGTGGCTGATGTGGACCCTGAGACCCAGGGTCACGTGAGGGCCCCTAGTCCTGGCTCCCAGTGAGCACTGTGTGACTTCAAGTCAGGCAGCTCCAGCCCCGCAGGCAGACAGAAGGAAGAGGGCACAGCTCCTTCTCCACAGCATCAGCTCAGCCTCCTCTGGAACCAGGTGCCAGTGGTCAGTGGTCTTTGGGCTTTGCTTGCCAAATCCTGCCAGTCCGCCAGCCTCAGAGCGTCTCTTGTGGGGGAAGGCACAGTGATGATCGTACATAAGGAAATCTGAGTCACCTTCCCTGGGATACACATCACCCAACCTGGTGGCGCTGGCTTTGAGGGAGGTACCCTCACCAGAGGAGCTAGCCAGGACTAGAGGGGCACTAGGAACCGTGAGCTCTGTGACCTCAAGCCTCCCATACTGCATGTGTGACCACATGAGACAGTGAAGGGTCTTCTGGCTCTCTGAGAGCAACCTGAGCGTTAACTATTTTCACAGACATGTTCTGTGTACAGATATGACCATTGCACTCATGTGGACTAAGCCAGTGTTCTCCCGTAGAGCCTCCGGTGTGTGTGTTGCAGCTGTAAGCCGGGCAGGCAGTGTGGCTCATAGTCTGCCTTCTGGAGAGGAGCGCATCATCCTGAACCTGCTACCCACTTTTTGAGATTGGAGACCATCCTCCCAGCCAGCCCCATTCTAGCTCCCACCTGGACAATGACCACCTGGTTTTTCAGGCTCATTGCTTCTTGACTTGACCTCAGTTTTTCCATTTATTAAATGGAACCATCAGTCTTCCATTGTCCCTGAGTTTCCTTCTGGTTTTGCCTGCATGGGTCTGTTCTCCGGGGGGGCGGGGCAGAGGCGAGAATGGCGGTGACAGAAGGGGGTGATGGGGGAAGTGCTGGGAAAGGAAAGGGAAAGAAAGGGGAGGGAGAGGACAGGTGGCCTGCCACCTGCGACATCTCCTGTTCCAAGGGTCAGGGCACTGCCATTAGTAAGACCAGCCCAGGAGGAAGAGGAGCTTTCAAACCAGGCGTGATGTATGGTGGGTGATGAAAAGCTGGCTCCTCCTTGCTCTCAGCTGAATTTCATTTGCCAGTGAGGCCAATTAAATCTCTTTAAAAGTTGGAAAAACTTTAACACTTGATACTCATTTTCATAAAAGAAATTTTAAAAATTCCCATCATAATCAGATAGTGGCTGCAATCCAAAGAATCTCTCTCACAGCCTGCTACCTGTTTTTAGAGGCAGGTGGCAAGCAAGATTGGAGATTTTCTTTCTTACTGGTTCCCTAGGGCCAGGCCCCTGGTTTGCTGGGCCCCTGCTTTGCCCTAGCCCCAGCTGGCCTGCACCTGGTTGGCACTTCTCCCTGGCCCCACCCGCAGGTACAGCCTCCTGCCCTGGTCGCAGACCCTTCCGTATTGCAGTCACTTCCCACCACAGCCTCCTGGGATCTTGTCCCCAGCCTGGGGCTGTGGGGAAGCTGCCCTTGGCCCGTCTTGCTTAAAAAGTCACAGAGTAGGAGGAAGGAAGCAAGTTGCAGACAGAAGTTCTACCTGGGCAAAGCCCTAGAGCGAAGAGCAAGTGTGTGTGTGTGTGTGTGTGTGTGTGTGTGTGTGTGTGTAAGGAAGAAAAAGAGACAGAGAAATGCAAGCTGCACCGGTGGAATGACTGAAGGCCAAGTGTGAGCTGTGGGCTTGAGGGGAGCTGGAGCGATCACAGGGCTGGGAGGCAGCATCTGAGCCATGTGTCCTCACACAGCTACCGCACACTGGCCACCGAGCATGAGGCACTGATGCAGAAGTACCTGCACCTCCTGCAGATCGTGGAGACTGAGAAGACAGTGGCCAAGCAGCTGCGGCAGCAGATCGAGGATGGGGAGATCGAAATTGAGCGGCTGAAGGCAGAGGTGACTGGGGCTGGGACTCGGAGCTGGGCTGCCTGGGGACTCTAAGCACAGGGTGTGGCGGTGCTGGCGGAGTGGGCCAGGGCTGTGCTGGGTGAGGTTCAGATCCACCTTACTGTCGAGGGCAGGTAGAGCGCCAGTGTGGTCCCTTCCCTGTGCTGCTGTGAGGGCTGCTCCTTCAGTCAGTGGGCAGCAGCCTCCCTCCACAGGGCACAGCCAGGCCTCCTGGGTCAGGATCTGCACGTCCACAGTGCCCCAGATGGAAAGCACTGGCCATCTGTCTGTCCCTCTGTACCCTTCCTGACCTCTACTCAAGAGCTCATGGAGGGTCTGATGGCCTCTTGCCCCACCCCACACAAGCTTAGAACAGTCTGGACACATCACACAAAGGACCACAGGCTGAGCCAAGGAGGGGAAAGTGGAAACACAGACTCCTGGGTCCAACAGCTGTAGGATTTGCGGGGTTCTGGACATGGGATAATGCAAGGCCACTCAGGGCCTGGGACGTCTGCCTTCCTTTTCCTGACCTGCTGTCCCCACTCATGGAAGACAGGCTACACTCAGCTCCAGCCTCTGGCCTCCTCTGATGGCCCAACCAGGACCCCTCAGCCCCAGATCAGGTGGGCAGGAGGGACAGCTGCAGCTAGGACAGTGATGGCTGTCACCTTGTCCTGTGCCACGGCCCCCCTGGGCCCCACAGAGGGTAGGATGTGCAGCTTCCCAGCTGCCTGGGCAGAGGGTGGCCAAGGTTTCCAGGAACTGGTCACCAGCGGGGAAGGGAGGGGGGCACAGCGGGAGAACATGACCTCTCAGGCCCCGCTTGAAACAGCTCAGCGATTATTAAGCAGATCTGGGTGTTGGCCACAGAGCTGAAGCACCAGGCACGGGGCTTTCTGTGCAGGGGACCCCACCTCACATCAAGGGGCCTGCACTGCCTGAGTGGCCAGGCATCCAAAGCCGCCCTTCCTCCTCGTTCTGCAGCAAAACTCTGAACTCAGGAAGATCACCCTGGAGTGTCCCATTCAACAGTTCCAGGTTCAGCATCTCTTCCCATAGGTGCCTGACATCCTCCTTCAGGTCCCCAAACTGCCCTGACAGGATCAGTCACCTGCAGCTCACAGGGGAGTAGAGAGCCCAAGTCACCTGCCCGGCTCCCACAGCACAGGTCTGGGACCCAGGTCTCCTGCCCACTCAGCCATCTTCCCACCAGGCTCCAGGCCACCTTTGGGCCTTTGCACATGCCAGGCTCCTTCTCACCCCCACACTTGTTCTGGTGGAATCCTGCCCAGTGCAAATGCCAGAGTGTGCTCTTGCCAGCTGCCCCCCAGACTCCACGAGCAGAGCCTGGCGGGAACTTCGTGATGCAGGGCAATGTCCATGGTCACTCTTTCCCTCTCCCTAGCAAGAGCAACTGCTCCCTAAGGGCTTATGGGATTCAGGCTCTCTGCTATGCACCAGGGAGTAGAAATTGCTACCTCTCGGGTCTAGTGGTGGTACAGTGTGATGTGAGCCCAGATCAGGAAGTGAGGTGTCGCCCAGGAAGGCAGTGTGGGCTCACTATGCACATGGGCTCAAAAGCCTGGGGGCCATGGGCCAGAGAAGGAGCACAGTGCAGGCAGAGGGCAGGGGAAGATTTCTGCCTGGAGTATGTCTCCTTCCCACAGACACACACACACACACACACACACATGTGCGCATGTGCACAAGCGCACACACACACACACCCTGCAGGGCCAAGGGCCCCTGTTCTCCAGGAAGACAGGGTGAGTAGATCTCATGCTGAGGAGAAACTATCAGGGCTGCACAGGGCAGGAGAAGCAGGCAAGGAGCAGTGACTCCAGTGGCACAGACCCAGGTTTTGATATCAGAGCTGGAGGGACCAGGAGACACCGAGGCCATAGAAAGGAAGGGCCTTGCCTCAGCGCTGGGGCTGCTGTTCAGTCCCACTGGTGCTTGACCCACCCCATGACTCGGTAGATGATACCCCAGCATGTTAGGAGGGACAGCGTCACCTGGATGGCCCCACACTCTCAGGTCCACCCTCCTCTGGTGCCACATAAAAGCCCCCAAGTCACATCCTGCATATTCCCAAGGGTTCCTGGGGGCTTTGGTACCTTTGACCACTGCTCGCTTCCCAGCTCTCCTGACCCCTCCAGTGGCTCTCCACAGCAGCAGCTGTATCGCCTCAGTCTTTGCACGCCCGACCCCTCAGGTGGTCACTGCCTGGATCTGTCAGGATAGGCTGGGTCATAATGCAATAACGAACAGCCCCAAATCCTAGTGGCTTAAATCCTTAAGACAGCAAAAGCAGGCTGGGGATTTATCTCGGTGGTTCTGCTGTCTGCCTCGAAAGCGCAAGGACCCGAGTTCAATCCCTGGTACCAAAAAAAAGACAGCAAAGGCAGGTGCCTCGGTCGCTGTCCTTCTGCTGTGGTTCTGCTGCAGACTGTGCACCATTGGAGCCTCACTCAGACCCAGGGACATGGGCGGAAGTTCACCCAGCACACGGCAGGGATGGAATGAAATGGGCCAAGTCCACAGCATTTGCACTATGAGAATTGGCAGATGCTCTGAGTCTGAATTTCTTTCCAGGGAGCTGGTCATAGCGTTCACATCTCGCTCTTGTCTGCATTGTTTTCGTGACCAGACATAATTTACAGGGCCAGGTGCAAAATAAAATGAGGTTGGGGGCTTCCGAATTTAGATAGCAGCGGAGGTTTAAAGCAGACATGGCTTCTTTAAGATTTAAAATAAAAGTCTAAAGATGGCAGCCTCCATAGCGAGGGGTGCCCTGGCACTGCGTACGAATTTTACTCGGCAGGTTGCTTTTGTCCGGAAAATTCCTTGGACTGCAACAGCCAGTGAGCTGAGAAAACACTTTGCTCAGTTTGGCCATATACGAAAGTGCATTCTTCCTTTTGATAAAGAGACTGGCTTTCGTAAAGGTATGTGTTGGATTTACTTTTCTTCAGAAGGCAGTGCAACATGCAAATCACGTAGTTGATGGAGTAAAGGTCCACATTCAAGTTCAAAAACCAAAAATTTTGCAAGGGGATCAAACATCTGAGGAAGAAAAAGATTTCTGAGATGATTAAACCCATTAAATAAACACAAAACAGAAAAAAAAGATTTAAAATAAAAACCATCTTGGAATCTATTTTGCAGACAAATGTTGGTGTAGAACCCCAATATGAAAAACAGGTAAAGGAGAAGGCTGCTCTTGGGGCCCTGACTCTACCCTGCCAGCTCCAGCCTCAGCAGGGCTGCCCTCCGAGGACAGCCCTGGTCCCTACTCCCCTGCCATCCTCCACCTCCAATCATATATCACACCCTATGCCTTTGGGCACATCATTTCCTCTCCTCTAATTCCCTCCCTCTTAGACTACCTTTTGGACTCTTACATATCCTTCAAAACTCCTAGAAACCCGCTGCCACTTCCAGTGGGTACACATCTCTGTTCTGGACCTGCCTCGTGGGATCTAAGTTATTTCTGTGGCTGTCTGGCTGCTTCTCAGTGGTAACTCCAGGGACTCCCCGGGGGAAGGGTCTGACTTACCCACCCCCAGCTGTGTCCCTAGGGCTCGCACAGTGCTCAGCAGAGAGCTGTCAGCATGTGCTGGTGGGTTGGCATGAAGGAGACAGAGGTGGGCCCCTGCTGGGCTTGGGAAGGACAAGAGGGAAGCACAAGGAAGGAGGAAGAGCTGAGCTATGTGACAGCACTTTGAAAAGAAACACGAAGGTCTTTAGTAAAAGCTGGGTTTCTAACAAAAAGAAACAAATCTGGATTAATTCCTCTGTGAAGCCCTAACTAAACTCGCCCAGTTTAAAATATGCATGGGGTGAGGGTGGGGGGAGCACACAGTGCCCAGAGGGAGGTAAGCGACGTTTGCCTGATGAGCAAGGAAAGCCACTGGGTGGGGGGAGCAACCAGGACCCCAGGCACTGAGTTAAGTGAGGAGACAGGCAGCCACACTGGGTGGCCCAGCAGGGTTAGGTTCCCAGGGCACCACTGATGGGCTTGGGTGCCAGCCAAACACACCAGGGTGCTAGGAAAGTTCCTTTCCAGCAGGGACCTGCCAGAGTGAGAAAAAGGCTGCCGCCCCAAGCCCCGGGTTCAGCTCCCACCACCATCCTGGAACTGCTCCAAGCAGGAGAAGGTGGCAGCCCTAGACGTTTGCAGGGCTCCCAGGCTCCTGACTCTCTGGAGCTTTGCCCACCCATTCTGATCTTTAAATAAAGACCTCAACACTGCCAGCATTGCCTGAGTGTGGAGCGTCACAGCTGACCTAATTGCATCTATTTTTTGCCCTGATCCCTGCTGAGTCGATGTCCTGGAATGCATGTCTCTGAGAAGACATCATCAGTTTTAGGTACAGACTCCACCCCCCAGCACACACACACCCCCCACACACACCCATCATCTCCCTAAAGAGAAAGGGAGTGCTGTGTGCAAACCCCAAAGCTGCAGAGCAAACAGACTGGCGTTTAGGTGGAAACATCAGGCTGAGGGGCATGTGCATCTCCGAACTGTCTGGAGCTCGTGTGTGTATGTGTGTGCATACGTGTGTGTGTGTGTGTGTGTGTGCGCATGCACGCTCTTTAGCCCTTTAGACCACAGATCAAAGAGTCAATCTTTATTTCTCTGTGCAGGCATTCTCAAAGGATCACAAAAAGGGCAGTGTGGAGAGGTGAGAAGAGGCAGACAGAAGAGAAGAGCCATTTCCACGCTGAATGCTTCTGTTAGATATTTTCAGCCACTCTCCTGCAAAGGCCAGGGTAATTTTAGCAACCAGGGAGTGGAGAGCAGGCAGCTGCTCCATTTTGCTCTCCCAGCACTCAGTGCGCTCCATTGTGAGCACCCATTCACGCTGTGGTTCAGCAAGTGGCCTTCCAGGGACACAGCCACGTGTTCCGTGCAGCTCTGTGGCTGTGTTTGTAGAATCCCGAGCTGCTATCTTTAGACGTGTGGGGCTTAGTGACGGCTGTAGTTTCTTTTGGTTGTGGGTTTTGTGGCTGCTGTTGCTCTGATTTTTTTTAGAATTATTTATGTGGCTGATGAGCACATTTTGGAGTCCCAGCCCCGTGCCTGGCACACCAGGAGCACATTCATGAATGAAACAACGCAGACCTCTCCCTGGAACCCACCACAGAGGGGAGAGAAAACTGGCTATTCCAGCATTCTGGGGAAACGCCCTGTGCTACAATGCTGGACATGAGTCAGGGACTTGCAGAGTGTGGACAGGCTGGACAAACCCCACCCAGGCGATGCTCTCTGGCCTGTCCACTTCAGGGGGCCCCAGGAGCCCCGGCTGCAGCACACCCTATGCTGCCCCTTCTCCTGGGCACTGGAGCTAATTCTCATTCTTACAGCTGTGCCAACTTCCGTGACTCCCATACCAGACATGCAGAGATTTTTAGGACTGCTTGCATATCATTTCGAGGGCTGTCTTGTTTTCCAAGGCCAGTAGTGTCTGAGATGTGCTTCCCCAGGGCTGTCACTCCAAGAAGTGCTGTGGGGTGGCCCAGGGAGGGGAGAGACACCTGCTCCGATCTGATTTATCCCCAAGTATGATTCTACTTGAAAAAATAGACTACCTAAATATCCATTAAGAGGTGAGTGCTTGGGGCCAGGATTTAGCTCAGTGGTTCCGACGCCTGCCTTGCAAGCGCGAGGTCCTGAGTTCAATCCCCAGTACCAAAAGAAGAGTAAATTTGGGCTAGAGATTTAGCTTAGTGGTTCTGCCGCCTGTCCCACAAGCATAAGGACTGCAGTTCGATCCCCAGTTACCAAAAAAAAAAAAAAAAAAGAAATGAGATATAAAGGAGGGGAGTTAAAACTCATACAATAATGGAACAGGGTTCAGCTTTATAAAAGATAATTCCAGGCTGAGGATTTAGCTCAGTGGTTCTGCCGCCTGCCTTGCAAGTACGAGGTCCCAAGTTCGATCCCCAGTACCAAAAAAAAAAGATAATTCCAACACAGGCTACAGAATGGACAAACCTCAAAGACATGACGTGAAATAAGCCAGACACAGAAAGATCCTGTCTGACTCCATGTAGGTGAGGCCCCTGGCGTAACACTCAGACACAGGAAGTAGAACAGTGGTTGCCAGGGGCCAGAGTCAGGGAGTATGGAATTATTATGGTTTTGTGGGTACAGTTAGGGTTTCAGTTAGGAAGACACAGAAGTTCTGGAGCTTTTTTTTTTGGTGCTAGTTGTACCACATTGTGTATATACTGAATGCGACTGAACTGTTCATTTAAAAATGATTAAAATGTAAGTTTTATGTTAAGTGTATTTTACCATGACCAAATTTAAGAAATAAAGGGCTGATGGTTTGGAGAATAGGGGGCAGAATCACAGACTGAAGCCACACCTGCATGGAAGGACCTCATCTACGCTCGCTGTGGGCTGCACCCCAAGGTGGGCTGTCCCTGTGTTCTGCACATCGGAGTGCACCTGGCTTCATGCCCCGGACACACAATTCAGGAGGTGTGTGCCACACCACCAGCCCTCGGGAGCAGGGGGTATTGCCTGTGCCCTGTGCTGCCAGCCACAGGCCATGCCACTCTCTGCTGGCTACTGACCTGTGTCTCTGTTGCAGATTGCTTCCCTACTGAAGGACAATGAACGCATCCAGTCCAGCCAGACTGTCACCCCCAATGATGATGACAGTGACATCAAGAAGATTAAAAAGGTGGGTGCCGCTCTCCAGCCAGCCTTCCTTAGAGCATCCTCAGCAGAGAACCAGTGGGTGGGCAGTGTCCCCAGGGCAGGCCACACTCCCATCCCTGTGGCTGTAGACAGACCCACCAGCCCCTGAGTGTCAGGGGTGACACTTCGACAGGCATTTCTTCTGGTTACCCTGTGAGCTAGGATGGTACAACCCCATTTTACAGAGAAGAAAACTGAGGCTCCACCAAAGGAGGAGTGGATGGTGGACCCAGGCTTTGGAGTCTTAGTGAGCTTCCTCCACAAGCCCCACAGCCTTATCCAGACTCCCTGGCCACTGCCCTCACCTGTGTCTGCTGTCATGTGCACACCTCTCACAGCTGCCCAAGGCCCTCGAAGAGCCCAGCAGCAGCCAGGCCTTCATAAGAGCCCCACTACTCCTACCCCATGAGTACTTCCAGGGGCAGACAGCACAGGAAGTGCCGGGGACCTGCCCAGAGAGCAGATGGACCAGAGTCCAGCTAGTTGAGATGCCAGAGGACTGGTGCCACCCAGACCAGAGGCTGCAATGGTGTCCCCAAAGCCAAGCCCAGCCTGCTGGTGTGGGGAGCTTCAGCCCACACGGGGCGGGGGGGGGGGGGTCCTTATCTTTTTAGTGCTTTAAAAGCTTCACCAAACATCTGGATTTCTGGCTTCTCAAAAATAGAAATAGCTAACCTTCATTAACCACTTCCCATGTGCCACACACTATTCTAGGAGTTGATGAAGATTATGTGGCTTCTCACTAAAACCCTCTGAGGTTTTATCATTATCTCCATCTCATGTTTGGGGAGGCCACGCTTCACATAGACACATAACTCACCCAAGTGTTCACAGCTGAGTATCTTCAGAGCAACACAAGCTCTGGCAACAGCTCTAGGCCCAAGCCCTGGGTCACTGGGACACACTGCATCCTGAGAAGCCCCCAGCAGGAGTGCCGCTCTCGCTTTCCTCCAGCCAGCCCAGGTCTCTCAGAACCTGCCAGCCAGCCGGGTCTTGGTCTGGGCCACGTCCTGCATCCTTTCTGGTCGGGCATTTGTGAAGGCCCAACTGACACCAGCCTCTACCTCCCATCGCTCTGTTCTCAGAGGCTCCAAGGCTCCCCCTGTGGACAGACCCTTCCCGTTTCAGAAGTGCTGCTGGTCTGAAGCAGGCCCGATGCCGTCACACACAGCCCACTTAGTAGCAAATGCCCAGGGGCCTGGCACAGGTGCCCCATGACCCTCCCTGTGCCATCTGCACACAGCCCAGCCAGGACAGCAGGGAGTCAGCCTAAAACACGTGTGCATGTCCGTATAGGTATCAAGGCCCTTTCCCAAGTTCCTGCCAACTCCAGGCCACTCCAAGCAGCCCAACTCCAAGGACACGAGGTCAAGCACCTGTGCTTGCTTCCTCCACGTCAGGAGGCTGCTGGCAAACACTGGGCTCAGACGCTGCCAGTGAGGCCCAAGAATGAGTTGAACTAATTTGCCAAGTGCCATTCAGTATGACCATCACCTTCTCTCCAGGCCAGCTTTAATGGAACCCTCTGGGCTTCTAGGCAAGTCTTTAGACACAGTGAGGGGCAGCCAAGCCTGGCATAGCCCCAGCACCCTCTCTCCTGAAGCCACCTCCCATGTGGAGACTCAGGGCCACAGTCTTCCTTCTTCAGAGAGTGCTTCCAGAGCAACCCAGAGATCTTGTTGAATTGCAGAGGTGTGGAGCAAGCCCTGCATCTCTAACAAGCTCTCCAGAGATGCTGTTCTAGTCTGGTCCATACTGAGTCTGGCCATTGTCTCTTTGGCCCCATTTGATAAGTGAGAAGTGTGGCTGAGGGGCCCAAGAACATGCTCAGAATCAGGCAGGACTCAGAGCCAGGCCAATGTCGGGCTTCGTCCCTAAGGCTGAGTGGTGGAGTGACAGAGCCCTGGTCCCTGCCTTCAGGCATGCAGCTATCTAATATGAGCCTCTCTGCAGGTGCAGAGCTTCCTGCGAGGCTGGCTATGCCGGCGGAAGTGGAAGACCATCATCCAGGACTACATCCGCTCACCCCATGCAGACAGCATGCGCAAGAGAAACCAGGTGGTTTTCAGCATGCTGGAGGCCGAGGCTGAGTACGTGCAGCAGCTGCACATCCTCGTCAACAACTTCCTGCGCCCACTGCGCATGGCGGCCAGTTCCAAGAAGCCACCCATCACACATGATGATGTCAGCAGCATCTTCCTGAACAGGTGAGCATCTGGGGCTGCCCGGGAGGAAGGGGCTGACTGCATGGTGACATGAGCCCCGATCCAGTCGCTACCAAGGGCCACATGCCACTCAGTTTGAGCATCGCCTAATGAGGTGATGAGGAAGCTGAGCCCCAGAAAAGAAGGAAGTGGCGTGAGGTCACAGGGACAGGTTGGGGGCCTGAGCAGGAGTACAAACGGAGGCTCCATGGTGTCCATTTAAACTAGTGACTCTCAGAAGGGCTCCTTAGTCCTCAGGAGACACTCAGCAGGGACAGTCTTGGCTGTTGTTACTTGGGGAAGCTCAAGGCCAGGGGTACTGCTAAACATCCTGTGATGTGCAGGGTGGGACAGACAACTACTCCACCCAGAATGTCAATACTGCCTCGGTTGAGGAGTCTTGGTTTCAGTATTTAAGAGTCACAATTTGTCTTCACCCGTTTTGTGTTGCTGTAACAAAATATCTGAGGCTGAGAACTTTATTTTTCTAAGAGTTTACTTTGCCTTCTGGTGTTGGAGGCCTAGCAGCACAGTGCAGCACTGACTACCACTGAGGACCTGAGGGGGATGGCTCCCCGGGCAGGGCCTGTGTGAGAGAAGCAGGAAGATGAGGAGGCTGCTCTTCTCCACCTGCTGTGCCTGCTGGTCCTTGAGGGACCAGCCCTCCCCTGTGAGACCCAGGCACTGCGAAGCCACATCTGTCCCTGCCCTGGGGCTTCATGACCTTCTGTCCCCCACCGCTTGAGATGTCATCTTGGGACCAGCTTCCTCATGGTCTGGCAGGGACAAAGCACAGCCTAAGTCAGGCCTCACACCATGAAATGAAGTTGCTCTTTCTATCCTGGGGGCATCGCAGTGACCTGCAGTCCCAGTTCCAGTTTGGAGAGCTCCCCTCTTGGGCTCTGCTCTGCGTCAGGCTCTGCCCCTCAGGGAAGCAGTGTTTCCCGGACAGTGGCTCTGAGTGCCTGTGGTTGTGGTGCTTCGGAAGCCTGAGCCAGTGGCCTCTGGCTGTCACCCTCTTTTTGAATCATTTACTTAGCAAGCAGTTTAGAGGAGCTTTTGGTGGGTGATAAAATTGTAAACACTGGATAAAAGCAACAAAAATGAAGACTATGAGCAGTGTTATTTATAAATGATTCATGGTGTGTCCTGGATGTTCATTCTACTGTGTTTCTTTTAAAATAGTCATCGCTTAGTGATTTCATGATCCCTGACCAGCCCTCGGTCACCTTCCCTCCCAGTCACCTTCCCTGTAGCCCCAACCAGGGTAGTGAGCAGGTTTGAGGCACCTAGGAAAAATGGAGAGTCTGCACCTGGTGGGGGGACTTGGGGCCCCATCAAGTGAGTGGGCTGCAGAGGCTGGAAGCCATGCAGGCAGAAATGTGGATGTGATGTCAGAGTGGGGGCAGAGGAAAGAGGGCAGAGACAGGCAGAAGGGAAGCTCTGGCCTCGTGGGACCTAGACACTGACTCACTGGTCCTCATAGGTTGCTTTTTAATATACCTGTGAACTCAGTTCTTAAACATGAAGTAAATACTCTTAGACATTCACAAAACAGAATAAGTACTTTCTTTTTCTGAAGTTCGGTTATGTACTTCCAGAAAGCCCAGATAGGGCCTGTAGACTTGGGTGCCTGGAATTTGACTGTGTTCCTTCCGGCTAAACCCTGGGCAGCTGCACTGGGCTCAGAGGGTCTGTGGGCGGGGCGGGGCCCAAGGACCTGCATGCCAGTGCAAGGCAGGTGCTGCAGTGCTGCCCACCAGCTGCATGGGGACCAAGGCCGGAGATGAGCACGGGTGTCGGCCACAGCCCCACAAGGAGAAGACTTGGAAGGCATTGCACAGTCTGTGTGGTTGACTCCTCTGGCAGGTGAGGCCCTGGCTGCAAACCTTCAATGACTTTTAGTTGATTATCATCACTAAGAAAGCTCAATGTCTTTTTGTGTGTATTTATTTTTCCTTAATTTTGTTAGATTGCATTGCTTGATCTTCAGTAGAATTCTTTTAACTCCAATTCTTTGGTTAGAAAGATTTATGCTAGCTTACAGAACCTGTTCAAAAGTTGTTTGAAAAAAGTCAACAGGATTTTATGTTTCATCTTTTAAGAGCTGAATGGATCAGCTTGGATAATTTCAAACGAGAATAGACGGGAAGGGCAAGGGCGTTCATCTTCTAGTGAAGCTGGCATTTTCAACAGTGACCTCAAAAAGAAAGCGAAACACAGTTTATGGACCCTCCCCAGTAGGGCAGGGAGTCTTCTTCCCCTCCCCAGTTGGTAGGCCAGGGACCCCACACTGATTCAGGTGCAACCAAAGGGCACGGCAGGGCCCTCTGTCCATCCAGCAGACAAGCCAGTCCACCGAAAAGGATTCAAGGAGAGCCGCTGGGTTCCCACCTTCAGGGGACAGCTGAGCAAATGTTTACTAGGAAATGGGACACAAGCCCCACCAGTAGTGTCTGAGCATGATTTTGAAGGACACTTTTACAGGTTGAGAGAACAGCATGTGCAAAGGCCCAGGGGCAAGACTGGGGTTTGGTCCTGGAGGCAGGGAGGGGCCACCAGACATTTCAGGTGGAGAATGTCATGGTCAGTCTGTGCTGGAGGCTCAGCCTCATGGAGGGGACTGAGGAGGCTGTGGCCCTGGAGAGAGGCTGAGCCCCAGGAAACCAGAGCACTGGGCCGAGGTTCCTTCCTGCTAGCCAGAGGCAACGTGTGCCAGAGCCCACTTCCCTGCTGCCTTGTGTGGCAGGTGTTGGGTGGCTGGAGGCTTGTGAAAGTAGAGAGGGAGTGCCAGAAAGGAGTGAGCTCCCCATCTCAGTAAGAACGCAGAATGGTAACCTTCTGTCGGGAACACTGAAGAGGATCATTTATCATGTGCCCTTTATGACCCCCACCTCTGAATCTGTGGTGCTATGGATGGAACTCTCCTCAGGGCCTCCCCAGGCTGGGTCCAGGCCTCCTGGAGCAAGGATCATGTGCACCTTCCACAGCCCTCAGCCTGAGGAGCTCCTCACAGAGCTCCTCACAGAGCTCAGCATGCAGAGCTCCTTGCTCACAATAAAACCCTCGATGTGGCTGGACTTTCAGGGCCAGGCAGATGGGACAGGATCCTGGTCCAGACAGAGCTTGGGACAGAGGTGATCCTCCTCGAGCTGCTCTGCTGCTCTGCTGATGCCCTGCCAGGCCTGTCTCTCCTTCTCCATGCCGGGTCCAAGATCAGCAGAGCCTACCTTAGTGATTGCATTGACTCTGATCAAAATAGTAGCTATCTGATAAACCCTCAAAGCCTCCAAGATACAGACCCCAGAGGTCATCAGAAAAGGCTGGTCCCGGAAGGCTGCCCGCCTCTCAGAGGTGTCCAGGGCCATGTGAGGGCATTCATGCAAAGCATTTTGCACAGAGCCAGCAAATCCCAAGTGCACATAGCAGTGTACCTAGTCCACATTGAATATGAGGCAGACATCCCCAACTCATTTCATACAGCCAGCATTGCCCTCATGTGAAAACCAAAGACATCACGAGAAAGGAAAACTAGCAACCAATTCTCTTGTGAGCACAGATGCAAAATATTTTCAAATTCAATCCAGCAGTGCACGAAGTGGGTAAGACATCCTCACCATGTCAGATTCATCTCAGACATACAAAGCGAGCTTGACATTGAACATCCACTAATGTAACTTACTATCTTGTCTCGGGCCTGGCTCCAGGACCCCGGGGAACACCAAAATTCACAGACACTCAAGCCCCATATGAAAAGGGTGTAGTGCTTCATATAACCTGCTCACATCCTCCTGTCTGTTTTAAATAATCTCTAGATTAATTATAATACCTAATGCCATGTCAAGACTTTGCAAATTGATCTTCATTGTGCTGTTTAGGGAATCATGGCAAGAAAAGGTCTGTATGTGTTCAGTCAGATGCAGCTTTTCCTAAGCATTTTCAATACAGGTATGGTTGGATCTGCCTATGTGGACCCCGGGGGCACAGATGGCACCTGTGTGTCCAGCAGAGACACTGATGGTCCCTGAAGTGCATGCAAGTCAGGTTCAGCCACTGTTCTCATGCAAGGTGGATGGGAAAAGGGATGGGGGCCTCGTGACCACCTTCCCCAGGACACAGCCTCATGGAGACAGCACATCTTCCTTGTCTTAGCCGCTGTACTTCTTGTGAGCATACAGAACAGCTGGAAATATTTTTCCCTCCCTGGCACAACCCCACCAGCCTGCTGCACAACCGCATTCTGTGGGCGACACACTCCTGTGCAGGCCCTGCTCCTCGCCAGCCTCCCTGTCAATTCTCTCTCTCAGAGGTGGCCCAGGAGGCTGGAACCCAGGCTTGGAGAGGGGACAGGATGTGCTCAAGGGTGCACAGTGAGGTGGGGTGGACTGCGGCTTTGCCTGGGGCCCATTCTAGGTTGAGGCTTGTGGTCCCCCTGCTGCTTATTAATCGCAGGCTGGAGTCCTCTCCATGGGCCCATTTTCCGGATGCGTGTGGACCAGCACATCATGGTCTTGTCATGGACTCCTGCTGTGCATGCTCTGGAGCAGGATCCAGGACAGATGCCCCCACCTCCCTGCCTGGACCGCACACAGAGCTCTGGGTACCACACAGAGAGCAGACATGTCGGAACACAGTGCACCCTGACTTGCTTTGGGGTGGAAATGGAGGGCCACAGTAGAAAGGTGAGGCTAATTTGGTGGTTTAGTTCCTGAAGCTCATTAGAAGGAGTCCTGGGGAAGAGAGAGGCTGCCACCAAGGGAGCTGAGCTGCAGAGTGTTAATTTTGTGGTTCTCAGATGGGGAAAGATCTTTGAACTAAACATCTGTGGCAAGTGTTGGGAAACAAGACAATCAGCTCATAGATTTGGGCAAATTCCCTTTAATAAAAACTATGCCCAATCCAGGTATGATGGATGACTCATGCTTATAATCCCAGAACTTTAGGAGGCTGAGGCAGAAAGATCACAAGTTTGAGGCCATGTAACAAGACCCTATCTCAAAATAAAAAAGGGCTGGGGCTATAGCTCAGTGCAAACGCCCTGGGTTTAGTCACCTGTTCTGGGAAACAACAAAAAACCATGCCCAGTATGGAGTGCAGGGAACCATGGTGCTGCGGCTTGAGGAGAGGCGCCACCTGGTGACAGAGGTCTGTGTCTTGTTGCTGGCGGTGACTGAATCCTGGCTGCCTGGCTGGCAGAGTAATGGGGATGGTGGGGGAGGGGGTGCCAATGACCCTTCTTGTTTTCCAGGTGGAGCAGAGAGGCAGGGGCCAGGGGCCATGGGCCAGAGGTTAAGCTTAGGGTTAGTGTTTGGCTATACTAATTTACATTCTCACCAGAAGTGTAAGAGGGTTCCTTTTAGCCTTGCATCCTCACCAGCATTTGTTGTTTTTTGTATTCTTGTTCTGGCTGGAGAGAAATGAACTCTCAGTGTCTTATTTGCATTTCCTTAATGGCTAAAGAAGTTGGACATTTTTTTCATATACTTATTGACCATTTGTATTTCTTTCAAGAAGTGTCTGTTTAATTCATTTCCCTATTTATTGATTGGCTATTTGAATTTTTGGTGGTGTTTTATGAGTTTTTTATTGTTTTTTGTTGTTTTGTTTTGGGTACTGGGAATCGAACTCAGGGCCTCACATTTGCCAGGTAGGTGCTGTGTTGCTGAGCTATGTCCCCGGCCCTATGAGTTGTTTATATATTCTAGATATTAATTCTCTGGGAAGAGTAGTTGGTAGAGATTTTCTGCTATGCTGTAAGCTGTCTCTTCACCCTGTGCAGGAACTTTTTAATTTGATGTAGTCCATGCTGATTCTTGCTGTTATTTCCTGTGCTATTGGAGTCTTATTCAGGAAACCTTTGCCTGTACCTGTGGCTTCAAGCATTTCCCTTATGTTTTCTTTTAGCAGTTACAAAGTTGCATGTCTTATTTGATCCATTTTGAACTAGTTTTTTAAAGGATGAGAGAAAGGGATCTAGTTTCAGTCTTCTACAAGTGATGCCCAGTTTTATGAGCACCATTTGTTATAGTTTTAGCTTGTTTGTCCATTATCAGATGGCTGAAGCTGTGTTAGTTTTTTTCCTGTGTCTTCTGTTGGTCTGCATGTCTGTTTTTGTGCCAGTACCATGCTGTTTTTATTACTGTGACTTTGTAGTATGATTTGAATCTGGGTGTTGAGATGCCTCCAGCCTTACTCTTTTTTGCTAAGTTATTATTGCTTTAGCTATTCTGTGTCTTTTGTGTTTCCATATGAATTTTAGGATTGTTTGTTCTAGTTCTATGAAGATTGTCATTGGGATTTTGGCAGGGATTGTATTGAATCTGTAGAACACTTTGGTAATACAGCCATTTTCACATTGATTCTGCTAATTCATGAATATGGAGGGTCTTTCTATCTTCTAGTGTCTTCATTTTCTTTCTTCCAGCATTCTGAAATTTTTATTATAGAGATTGTCCATCTTTCTGTTTAGATTGAGCTCTGGGTATTTTTTAAATTATGGTCAATGGAATTATTTTCCTCATTTCTTTCTTAGTCTATTGTTGGTAAATGAAAAAGCTATTCATTTTTTAATGTTAATCATATATCCTGCTACTTTGCTGAATTCATTTGTCAGCTCTAAATGTCTCGATGGAGTCATTAGAATCTTCTAAATATGGGGTCATGTTGTCTGCAGTGTCTTTTATTCATTTTTCTTGCTTTAAATACTCTAGCTAAAATTTTAAGAACTACACTGAATAGAAGTGGTGAGGGTGAACATTCTTGTCTCATTCCTGATTTCAGGGGAAATCCTTTCAGTTTTTTCCCATTCAGAATGATGCTGGCTGTGGATTTGTTGTATGTGGCCTGTGCTATATTGAGGTATGGTCCTTCAACATCTAGTTCCCTCAGGATTTTAATTGTGAATGGATGTTAAATTTTGCCAAAGACTTTTTCTGCATCACTTGAGATGATCATGTGATTTTTATCCTTGGTTCTATTTATGTGGTGTATTACATTTATTAATTTGCGTATGATGAACCATCCTTGCATTCCTGGAATGAAACCAGCGTGACCACAGTGGATGATCTTTCTAATGTGTTGTTGAACTTGGCTTGCAAATACTTTATTAAAGATTTTTGCATCTATGTTCATCAGGATATTGGTCTATAGTTTTCTTTTTATTGTTGTGCCTTTGTCCTGTTTTGGTATCAGGGTGATGTTGGCCTTGTAAAATGAGTTAGAAGGCATTACTTTCCTTTCTCTTTTATGGAATCATTTGAGGAGCATTGGTTCTTCTGAAAAGTCTGGTAAAATTCAGCAGGACACATCTGGTCCTAAGCTTTTCTTTGTTGGGAGGCTTTTTTATTACTGCTTCAATCTCATTGTTTCTTGTTGATCTGTTTGGCTTTTATATATCCTCCTGGCTCAGTTTTGATAGGTCATATGTCTAGAAATTTATCTATTTTTTCAGATTTTCCAATTTAATAGAGTCTAGGTTTTCAAAGTAGTCCCTAATAACCCCCTGGATTTTGTTGATGTCTGTTGTACCATCCTCTTTCCATCTCTAATTGTATTGATTTGGGTCTTCCTTCTCTTTGTTTGGTAAGTTTGGCAAAGGATTTGTCAATCTTGTTTACCTTTTCAAAGAACAAACTCTGGTTCACTGATCTTGTCCATTGTTCTTTTATTTTCTATGTCATTAATTCAGCTCTGATCTTTATTAGTTTTTTCCTTCTGGTGGGGTTGGTTTTAGTTTGTTCTTGTTTTCCTAAAATATTGAGATGCATCATTAAGTTCTTTATTTGAAATATCTAACTTTTTTATATAGGCACTCATTGCTCAAAACTTCCCTTTTAGAACTGTCTTTGCTATATCCCAAAGATTCTGGTATGTTCTATTTTCATTTTCATTTGATTCTAGGAATTTTTAAATTTCCTCCCTGATTTCTTCAATAACCCACTGATCATTCAAAAATGAATCGTTCAATCTCCATGTGTTTGCATAGTTTCTATGATTTCTCATGCTGTTGATTTCTAGCTTTATTCCATCATGATCTAATAAGATATGAGAAGCTTTTCAATTTTTTTATATATTTATATTTCATTTTGTTATAGTCAATATTTTTATATTTGGTAAGGGTTGCTTCATGGCCTAAAAGATTATAAATTTGGAGAACATCCCATGAACTGCTGAGAAGAATATGTACTCTGTAGTTGTTGGATGAAATGCTCTGTAGACATCTGTTAAGTCCATTTGATCTGTGGTGTAGTTTAATTCTGATGTTTCTCTGTTGATTTTTTTGGTCTGCTTATCTGTTGGTGAGAGTGGAGTATTGAAGTCATCCGCTCTTACTGTATTGGGACATATGTGTCCCTTTATGTTCAGTTTTGTTTTACAAAACTGGGCACATTGGATATATTCAATTATTATATCTTCTTGGTGGATTTTTGCCATCTTTGTCTAATTTTGTCTTGAAATCTGTTTTGTCAGATATAAGCATAGCTACTCCTGCTTGCTTCTAGGTTTCTTTTGTGTGGAATTTTTTCTCCATCCTTGCACTTTCAGTTTGTATTTGTCTTTTCTAATGAGGTTTGTTTCTTCGAGGCAGAAAAAGAATGGATTGTTGTCTTCTGTTTTCTGATAATTTTAGCTTTCCATTGGCTCTTTCTTGATTCCAGAAGCTCTTTGTCTCTTTCTCTTTGCTAAGCAATTGTTTTCTGGGTGTCTCAATTCCAGGTCCTGGAGAGACTATGATTTGCTGCCGGTTTCTACTCTACCATCCTGGTGCCCTCTTGTATCAATCATTTGAAAATGTAAAACTCACCCTAACCTCTTGAACCATACCCACATGGGGGATGTGCCTGTTTTGGTCCCAGCCCAGTGTGACGGCCTCTGACAGCCTGGCTGTGAGGAGCATCCAACAGGCTGGAAGATGATTTCTGTTTTCATTACCACTAGGGTCCAATCTGGGAAAACCAATGTCTGATCAGGTTGCTGACAGTAGTGGGTCCTCAGGCACCATGTGCCAGATGAATACATCCGTGAAGGAGTACATGAAAGAGCCGTTCTGCAAGATGCAGCCAGGTGCTGCACCTTCAGAGGGTCTCCTAGGTTAGGAAATCTGCATGGTTTGTGCCTCTTAGGGATCACAAATACTTTTTTTTTTAAGAATCACTTATGTTTACTTAAACTGATAAGAAACAGGAAAAAAATGAAAAGCTTTCCAATTCTCCTTACCAAACTTGATTTTTTAAAAAGCACCTTTTAATGTGCTCATTTTCTCTCCCTCCGTCCCTCTCTTTATTTCCCCCACATACACCCCCAACAATGAGTCATAGTTGGGTTAAGACCAAAGGGAACAACCTGTGCAAAGGCCCTGAGGCAGGAAAAGTCTTGGCAAATATAGGGAACAGAAATAAGACAAGAGTGGCAGGAGGAGAATGCGGAAGAACAGTGACCACAGGACAGGCAGAGGCACTACCTGCGAAGCCTCAAAGGCCAGGTTAAGACCACTTGCATGACTGATTTTGACTTTTAAGTGTGAATATGAGTGGAGGCAGAGACCATTCAGTTAAAGTGAGGGGAAGTGGGATGACAGCAGAACCAGCATTTGATGGAGTGTGTGCAGGATGATGGGAAGGAGGCTTTCAAGAGGCAGAAAGGATGGGGCTGCCAGAGCTGAGAAACACACAGAAGAGTAGCCACACAGCAGGCCAGAGGAGGTCAGATCCATGATAACACAACTGTGAGTCCAGGTCATTCAGAAATAATCAAAATTGGCAGCTTTTCTCTTTATCTGAAGAAGCCACTTAGAAACTAGAATGTGGAAAAAGAATCCCATTCAGCCTAGAAACAAGAACATGGCGACACTGGTATAAAGAAAGGTACCAGCATCCTGGATGGAAGGATTCCCTGTCAGAAGATGTCATTTCCACCAAAATATTCTGCACATTTAATATAGTTCTATCAAAGTGATGAGTTATTTTAAAGTCTGTTTCATCACTTCTCAGCTAAGATCAAGTGTAAAGTCTGTTTAAAGTTAGTTTGAAGGGATAATACAGAGAAAGTAGATAATATTGTTCTAGTCTGGGGATGTAGCTCAGTGGTGAGTGCTTGGTTAACATAACATATGTGAGGCCTTGGGTTCCAACCCTAGTACCACACACACACACACACACACACACACACACACACACAGAGGCACGCACACACAGAGGCACGCACACACACACAAATACGCCACTTGTAATTGAAATATATTATGAAGAGATGCAAACAGCCTGAGACTGATAAAATAGGAATCCAGACCCAGACTTAGGAATGTATGAGAATCTAATAAACAGCTGGCTTATTTGAATTGGGCACTTGGTTCACTAAGGAAAAGATGATGTTTGTATCCTTCATTCTGATCTTAAACCAAAGTAAATGCTGCTTCACTATTCACATGTAAAAATGAAACCATAAACTAGGAGTGAATAGGGAGGAGGAGAGGCCTGGCGCCTGACGCAGAGGCAGAAGTCCAGAAAAGGCCGCACTTCACAAGGCAAAATGGAAAGCCAGTGGGCAAATAGCCTGGCACGGAGGCTTGCGGTGTATGTGCCAAACTATCCGCTTAATAGAGTTATTTAATATTAACGAGAGAGAAAAGAGCAAGTGAGCTTGTCCAGGAAATGCCCAAGAGAAAAAATACAAATGGCCAAGATACAGGAGAAATGTCCCACCAACCCACTAACAGTAACTTTTTTTTAAGCAAATTAGGTCGGGCTGATTTATTTTCTATTAGATGGGTAACAATAGTCATTTCTGAGCAGTGAGACTACAGATGAAATTCTCAAAGTTTGCACTGTAAACGCCGCCTCTCTCTACTTCACAGACGGCAGGTTCACATCAGTCTGGGCCAAGTCTGCCAGGCAGTTTCCAACAGCAGGTGCTCAGCTCATGTCTGTCACATTTTGGCAATCCTTACAATATTTCAAACTGTATTATCTTGTTATTACCATACCTGTCATACTGACCTGTGATCAGTGGTCTTCTCTGTTACTGTTGTGATTGCTTAGGACCCCATGAATTGCACCTCATAAGATGGCGGATGTAACTGGTAAGCACTAAGAGTGTCCTGATCACTTGGCTTCCTGGATGTTGACTTGTCTCCCCTCCCTCAGTCTCCCTATTTCCTGAGCCAATTGATGACCATAGAGCACCCCCTAAGTGTTCAAGTAAAGAAGAGTTGGGTGTCTCCCATTTTAAATCAAAAGCTAGAAATGATAACACTCAGTGAGGAAAGCATGCAGGTCTGGATGTATCCCTCAGGCCAAAGACTGATCCCAAGCAAGGCCCTGAGTCTTCAGTTCTGTGGAAGTTGATAAAGGTGAAGAAAGAAAGTTTGAAGTTGCCAGAGGCTGGTCCATGGGGTTTAAGGAAAGCAGCAGCCTCCATACCATAGAAGGAGTGGTGGTCAGGGTAGAATGGAAACTTGATTGGCTTTGGAATCCATCCAGGGATTGGTGGAGCACACTTCTGGGTGTGTCTGGATGTGTCACAGAGGTATGACACTGGGGCCTATATCTGCTACCTCACCCCTTCCTCCCTGACACTCTTCTCCTGTTCCACTTCCTGTCTGTCAAGAGCTAAGCAGCCTTGCT
This sequence comes from Heterocephalus glaber, assembly GCF_000247695.1. The sequence continues at coordinate 178,927 of NW_004624941.1, read as the reverse complement.
CCACCACATCCTTCTGCCATGGTGTTCCTGCCTTGGAACCAGCAGACCATTGACTGAATCTTCCCAAACCATGAGCTAAAATGAAACCTCTCCTCCCTTACATTGTGTGTGCCTGGTGGAGTTAGCAGCAGGAAGGCTGATAAACACAGGAGCTGAAGCAGCAAGTGCTGAGGTATCCACTACAGTGCATTGTCCAGAAGGTCCAGCTAAGAGCATTGACGAAGGCACCTGCACCAAACAGAGATTCTTGATCCAGACAAAACCACATTCTGTTGGAAGAAGACTCCACCTAGGACTCTCACAGCTATGGAGGGAAAGTCAGTACCTAGTTTCAGAGCTTCAAAGGACAGGGGACTCCCTTGTTAGACCCGACACAGATGGTGACTTCAAGTCGAAGCCAGAATTCCTTTCCCTTTCCAAAACTCCAAGGCCTTTTAAAAACCATGCTAAATCCACTCTGCCTGTGCTCTCTAAGGAGATAGCAAAGTCTAGAAGACAGCACATCTGTTTACAACATGATTGAACATTTTTAAGCCACTGTTGAGATCTACTGCTCAGAAAAAAGATTCCCTTCAAAATATGGCTGCATCTTGACAGCACACCTGGTATCCTAAGCACTCTGATAGAGATGCACAAGATTAAGGTTGTTTGCATACCTGCCACACAACAACCATTCTGCAGCCTCTGGATCAAGGAGTAACTTTGACTTTCAAGTCCAGTTTATTTAAGAAATACAATTTATAAAGCTGTAGCTACCACAGGTAGTGATTGCTCTGACAGATCTGGACAAAGTAAAAGGAAAACCTGGAAAAGATTCACCATTCTAGACGCCCTTAAGAACATTCATGAGTCATGAGGGGAGGTCAGAATAGCAACACTAACAGGAGTGTGGAAGAAGTTGGCCCAGGCCTCATGGATCACTCAGGGGCTCGAGGGGACCTCAGGGGTAGAAAGAATGGCAGGGATGGTGGAAACGGCAGGAGGACTAGAATTTGAAATAGACCCTGAGAATGTGCTGAACTGCTGCAATCCCAGAAGCCATTTCTGATGGGTGAGCAAAGGAAGAAGCTTCTTCAGGGGCCGGCGATTTAGCTCAGTGGTGCCCCCACCTGCCTCACAGGTCCCGAGTTTGATCCCCGGTACCAAAAAAAAAAAAAAGAAGAAGAAGCTTCTTCAGTAGAATCTACTCCCTGAGAAGATGAGGAAACACCGTTGAACTGTCAGAGGACTGAGAATGCTACAAGAACTTGGTTGATAAAGCAGAGGGAGATTTGAGGGGAAGGACTAACTCCAGTTTTGAAGGAGGTTCTGCTATGGGTAAAATGCTGACAAACAGCTCCGTGGGCTATGGAGGAACTGTCATGAAAGGAAGGGTCAGCTGAGGCAGCAGAGGCCACTGTTGTCTCATTTTAAGAAATTGCTCCAGCCACCAACAGCAAAGCAAGACACACCCCGCCCTCCAGCAAGCAGATGGACTCCCTGAAAGCAAGGGAGTTGTTAGCACCTTTTAACAATGAAGTGTTTTTAACTAGTGTATTTACATTTTAATATAATGCAGTTACAGTCAGTAGATTACAGTGCAATGTAAACATAACTTTTATGTCCACTGGGAAATGAAAACATCCATGTCATTGGACCTATTGGCCTATCTGTTTCATTCTGGGGAGCCAAACTGCTGTATCTCTGAGGTGTACCTGTATATTTTTACAGTTCTAGCTTATGAGGGTCCCAGTTTGCCAGTCTCAAGCCTATGCATACTGGAATGTACACAGGGCCGTATCCTCCCTGCTGTGTCCTGAGCAGTGTTTGCTGGAGCTCCCCTGAGTTTGGCTGGAGTAGTACTCAGGGGTTTCCAGAAGGATCTAGAGGTATATCAAGATCCTGTGTATGAGGCACAAATTCCCTATGAATGTTGTCATTATGTATATCTAAAATGTACCAATAAAAAAAAAAGATCCTGTGTATGGCCCCCTCAAGAACCTACAAAAGTCCCCTGACCACCATGCCCACCTCAGGCCGAGGTCCTTCCTCTGTGTGGCCCTGTGCTCCCCTTGGTTGGTCTCCTGGTCTTGAAGGACCTTCATGAGGGCAGCCAAACTTCTCACAGTTGGTACCTGTGTGTCCACCCAGCAGACTGGTCCACAGGCCACTCCAGACTGAACCCTGCCCTGCAGGGCCACACTGCCCTGCCTGGAGGTCCCCTTGGAGACTCTAGGGAGACCACAGATAGCCACAATAACGATGGGTCCCTGATCAAAAATGAGCAGTCACCCGGGAAGTATCCCCCACGGAGTGTAGGCTCCTGCTGGTTTCAGTCTGTGTAGACTTTCCTTTCCTCTTACATGCTGTGGGGTCTAATGGAGTCCGTAGCTGTCCCTCAGTGGGAGCTGCTGTGTTCCGGTCACTGTCTTTTTCTGTTCCCTCATCTTTTCCACCCTACCTGTCCCTGAAGAGCAGGCTCAGAGGACATTTCCAACCTTCTGGGTTGTGAGTCTCTGGGCTCTCGGGACCCCTCTGTCCTTGGGCCCCTGCTGGCCCCCAGGCTCCTGTACCTCTGCTACAGCTCAAGGGTGTCTCTGGGGTGGCTACCTGCTCAGCACCTCCCCAGCACCCCAACTCTGAGGACTGCGTCCCACAGCAGGAAGCAAGCACCCAGCTGCAGGACAAGTGCAGAGGGTAGCTGTGCAGAATGTGGCCAGGAAAAAGTGACCCCAGGGCTCCCCTTGACTCCAGGGATCTTGCTCTCCTCAGTTTCCCTGTCCATACGTGGTGTGCTCTACAAAGTTCCCAGACTCTTTGGGGAAACCCCTGGTCTCCAGATAGTAGGAGCTGGAGCAGAGAGGTGGGAGGACAGGTGTCCTGGCAACATGGAGGCTGGGCTGTCCCCTCTGTTCCTATCTCAAGTGCTCCTATAAGAGGAGTGCCAGGGCCAGGCTCCATCAGCTACCTGGTGGGAGCAGAGGGGAGCAGGCAGATGGTGAGGCCAGGATGACCTGGGCAGTGTCCCAGACTGCTTCACATGGCACCAATCTGGGGCTTAGCAGCTGGAACTCTGAGTCTTTTGGCCTCTCTGACTTCGATTCCCAAAGTGAGGGCAGGGAGCAGCCTTCGAAGAGTGGCATCCATGACTTGCAGGTGACTCTTAACTCACCTTCACGTTCTGCACAGAAGGACTGCAGCTCCAAGTGTCAGGCACCTGGCTCAGGTCCCAGCTGGGAAGGGGTAAGGTGGTTGGACCCTGTTCTGTGGGATCCCCAGCCCTCTCTCCTCACATCAGCAGTAGCTGTTCCTCTCGCTCCATGTATCTCAGGGGTCCAGCAGGTAGGGGTTTGAGGGACACAGAGAGACACAAGCCAGAGCAGCTCCTGGCCTCCTCCTAGCTTCGTGGCACAGGACCTCAGGCATCCAGGAGCCTGGTGTGATGCTCTGCTGTCCCCATTCTGCAAGGTTACGAAAGGTTTCACAGGGGACATATTTGCATCTGTCCCTGCCCCAAGCATTCTATGTCCTCCGTCCTGCTGATGGACCCTACACAGAAAGCATAACAGCAGGGGGTGGTAGCACACACCTATAATCCCTGCACGGCGAGAGGCTGAAGCAGGAGAATGGTGAGTTTGAGCCCAGCCTGGGCAACTTAGCAACTTAGCCAGACCCTGTCAGGCTGGGGATGTAGCTCAGTGCAGAAACCCTAGGTTCAATCACCAGTACTGCAAAGAGGGAAAGAAGGGGAGAGGCGGGGAAGAAAGAAAGGGAAGGGAAGAGTCTCACAGAGGACAGGATTTGCCCCTGCATAGTCTGTGGAAGGAGGCAGTGTCGGGGCCCACTCTAGGTGGGTAGGGAGTCCCTTGGCCAGAGCTCAGCCTCTGCTCTCTCTCTTGCAGTGAAACCATCATGTTTCTGCACCAGATCTTCTATCAGGGCCTGAAGGCCCGCATCTCCAGCTGGCCCACACTGGTCCTGGGTGAGTACCAACCTGGTTGCTGTCCACAGGGCCCTCCCAAGGGCCACCCTGGAGGTGAGGGAGGCTCTATCCTTCAATGGCACCACCAAGTGGCACCCTCGACCCCCACAGAATCCCCAGGGGACAGAAAGGAAAGATGAATTGGGAAAAGCTGACTTTCAGGAGAGGTGTTATATTTTTAGTTTCTTATCTACTTTTCCCTTTGGAAAAGAATGTGTACATACCTACTTGAGAATATTTAAAAACCCAGTGAAGTAGAAAAGTTTAAAAATATCTTCCATCATTCTCCTTTCCAAAGATGACCACCATAGAAGCTGTGTGCTTAACTCTGGGTTTTGCTATGCATCCAGTCCTGAGAGTTTTCCCCTCCATTTTACATGATTGCAAACACACTGATTACAGGGTTTGAATCTTTAAATGTTGCCTAGGTTTTTGTTTTGTTTTCAGTGAACATTCTAGCAGGAATGTTTTCTCATGCTGAAAGCACTGTGAGGGCTGTGTGCCCCAGGACCTGGATGTTGCCACCATCTGGGCTGTGGCTCCCACTGTTGGTCTCAGAGCTGTTCCCAGTTGCTACTCTCAGACACGACCACCTCTGCCTATGAAGGTTTCTCCCTGTTGGAGACTGTTCCTGGGATGAGTTTCCAAAGTAGATTTCCAGAAACAAAAAGCTCATTGAAGGCTCTGCTTATCCCTGTTGCGCCTCTGCTGTCCCCAAGGCTGTGCTGCCCAGGCACTAGGAGGAAGGATGGCAGGATGTCCTGCATCTCATCCACACCTGCTCCGGGTACTAGCATTTTCTCTGCTTCCTCTATCTTTTGGGTGAAGGTGGAGTCGGTGTCACCTTCATGACAGAATCAGGAAGCAGCTGCCACAGGGTAGACACTGTGTGACCCCCGAGCTTTGCTGGCTGGGAAAGGAGGCTTCGGCAGCAGCACTCTTTGTGCTTCTCCTGGTTTTCATCAGGGTCAGAGTAAAACAGGGCTGCCCTCCCTGCAGATGCCAGGCTTTGGGCTGCAACTCTGACCCTAATGCTAATGGCTCCTGTTGGTCAGCACTGACTGCAGGGAGCACAGGTTCCTCCAGATGTTAAATGGAGTTCATAGAAAGAGGTTTCACCCTGTCCTGTCAAATGCTGCAGGGCAGGTTTGGGGAGACTGGTTGGGATTTGAGGGTGGAGTATCTATACCCAGGATGAGGACAGACAGACCAGAGCTCTGCCGGGGTGGGAAGTCCTGGAATGGGGAACTCAGAGGCCCCAGCTCAGAGCTAGCTGCTGACTTAGCTTGTGCCCCCAGAAAGAGGCACTCTGGGAGGAGAGTCCTGGAGGGAACCAGAGCAGGGCCAGGTAGAGCAAGGAGAAGCTCTGGAGAAATGCCCTGGGCCAAGGCCCGACTGCTGGGGGGTGTGCAGGCCACACCCCACAGCCGGCACCTCCTGCCTCCTGCCCTCTGGTCATGGGTCACCATGACTCTGGGGGCTCCCCCCCCACCCCCTCCCGACATCACTGCAGGAAGAGTCTCTGGACTGGGACCTGGCCCCCTCCTGGGTGCAGCTGCCACAGGCCTGTGGGACCCAGGCCACACTGACCCCTGCTCCTTGCAGCGGACCTGTTCGACATCCTGCTGCCCATGCTCAACATCTACCAGGAGTTTGTGCGGAACCACCAGTACAGCCTGCAGATCCTGGCCCACTGCAAGCAGAACCGTGACTTCGACAAGCTGCTGAAGCACTATGAGGCCAAGCCCGACTGTGAAGAGAGGACACTGGAGACCTTCCTCACCTACCCCATGTTCCAGGTGCGCCACCTCACGGGAGAGATGGGGGACATGAGGACACAGCAGCGTGCTGGGCCAGAAGGGAGGGAGGCACAGACCACCCATGGGCCAAGCAGGTCTGCTGGGGACAGACGGAGCAGGGTCCCAGCCCCAGCCCAGGAGCTGCCTGCGTCTGTGCCTCGCTTCCCTCCATCTCACTGCTCTCCACTCCCTGCCCTCTGTCTTCCACATCCCTGTCACCCACAGATCCCCAGATACATCCTGACACTGCATGAGCTCCTGGCCCACACTCCCCACGAGCACGTGGAACGCAACAGCCTGGACTATGCCAAGTCTAAACTGGAGGAGCTGTCCAGGTGAGGACCCTGTGGCATGGGCTAGGTGGAGGGTCCACAGGTGGGAGTTGGGGGACACAGCCTGCCCCCCTTAAAGCGGAGTACCCTGGGGAGTCCTGCAGGGTTCTGGCACTGATGGAGTCTGAAGAGGCCCCAGCCACACACGTGCTTTTCCAGCAGAGGAGCCCCCAGGGCTCTGCTTCCTTCTGTTCTCTGGGTTCTGGAGGCCAGGCAGGCACTCCTGGCCAAAGGCTCCCATCCACAGCAGGTAGTAATGGGCAAATGCACCTGCCTTGAGCCCTTTCAGAAATCCCATCCTCCAGACACAGCCTTACCTTGCCCTCTCTCAGCCCCAGAGTCCAGACTTCCGCTGTGGGGACAGAGCAGCCCCAGGGAGGTTCAAGACATCCAGATTCTGGGTGCAGCTTAAAGGGGGGGAGCCCAGGGGATTTCTATGGATTATAAGTGGGTGATACCAGGGTTTGTAAGTGGCGACCAGAGAATGGAGCTGCCATTGACCCAGGTGGAGGAAACTGCAGGACAGGCAGGTTCGGAGGGGTCAGGACTCCCTGGGGAGCGTTAAACTTGAGATTTGTGACGTCCAAGATTGAGAGATGAAGCAATTCCTCAGGCCCCGCACTGGGTACATCACCAGGGGAGTGAGTTTGGACAGAAGAGCAGGAGAAACTGAGTCCCCTGAAGCACCCTGCAGGCTTCACCACCCAGGCAGGCTGCCCACTACATAGGGGCTGACTGGCCAGGAGGGGCTTGCAGTCAGAGATGCTGCCAGAGCTGCCAAAGAGGCTGGTCTGCAGAGGGTGAAGGCCCAGCAGTGCCCTGAACAGCTTCCTAGGTCCATCAGGGGCTGCCAGGCAGGCTAGGACTCCCCCCTGCGCAGAGGCACAACCAACACTGTCCAGGCAGAGCACATGCTGCCCGATCTTTCCATGAACCGGCTGAGTGACAGACCTGGGATGGACCAGCTGTCATCCGGGTATGAGTGTGAGGAGCGAAGCCATTCACAGGAAAGAAGAAGCTGGGGTCCTGTTGAGTGAAGGGTCAGCCCCTGCTCACTCTTCCCCAGGGAGAAGGCTGGGACCCCAGACCTGTAGAGACGCTTGGCCCAGGCCCTGACCCCTCCCCCAGGGTCTTCCCGGGCACCCTGCTCTCTCTCCCACGCACCCACCTGTACTGCACTCAGCCCTAAGGGCCTAGAGGAGGGTTTTGCTGTCACCATGATGACAGCCCCTTCATCTTCCTCTTCTTCCTATGGGGCAGTGAGCAGAGGAAGACCTTAGACAGACCACCCTTCCCTCCCTCCGGTGCCTGGACCCTCATTCTGCACTCCCTGATAAGCAATGTCATCACTCTAGGGTCCCCAGGAACCCTCCCAGGGCTCCCCAGTTGTGTGCACAGATGGGTCCCCAAGATAGTTCTCAGCCTGGGCAGCGCTTGCTCTGCCCAGCTACAGTTTGCACTTCATACAGGAGCCTCATTTTGGTACTTCGAAGTCACCCTTGTGCTCTGAACTGCAGCCTCCTTAGGAAAATCCCACCCTCACCAAGAGAAGTGGTTCTCATCCCCATGGCTGCTTCCAGCCAGGTGCCCATCTCCAAAGAGCCAGTCTGTGCCTAGATGCCCTGGGCTTCTCAGAGGAGTATTGGTAGAGAAGATGGGGAAAACTGCGGCTTCTGAAGGAAAGGCCCGTTAGACGTCCTAGTCTGCATAATAAATAGTCTAATGAGTTTAAGCCTGACATGCAAGCCCTAAAACAGAAAAAAAAATTACATTTTTGCCACCAGTGCTAGTGATGAATTGACCCCAGCCACCCAGCACCTACTGTGTGTCAGGCGTGGGGCTGTCACCTGGGCTGCTCGAACTTCCACCCCCACGTCCTACATAGGACTGCCATTTGCTCAAGGTCAGGCTGATTGGGCTCAGTACAGATCCCACTCCAGCAAGGTCACCTTTCTCTTCTGTGAGGCTTCAACTGGAGAATGTGCCTGCCACACATATTAACCAGCCCTCTTGGTGCTCTGACTGTAAACTTTCAAGCATCAGCAGGTAAATCAGTTTGTGCTCTTCTTGAAAGAGGTGAAGTACTTTTCCGGAGCCTCCTCTCCTAACCCTGCACTCAGAATGACTCACAGTTGCCCTAAGAATCCTCGAAAACCACCTAGTTAAAAATGGCAGCTAAAAGCCACCTTTTCCCGCCAAGGTTGTTTCTAAGAAGCAGTTAAATGTCGCCATCTCCTGGAGAGTCGGGGTGTGGCAGGAGTCAGAACCAGAGCAAAGAGGTGTTGTTCAATTTCCTGCCTCCCAAAAGGGCAAGGGTCCACAGAGGTGGTGGGCTGAGGGTAATCTTTCCCTCAGTCTGTTGGATTCTAGGTGTTCCAAAAATGTAAGCCATTCCAGGCCTCAAGCAGCGTTAGAGACAACCAAGCCTCCATGCTTCTGTTTGTTTTTTTCTGGAGTAAAAGCAACGGGCTCCTGGGCTGTCAGGTAGCAGTGCTCACACCTGGGTGGTCCAGGAGCACAGGGCCACCCCCCCCCCACTCCAAACCCGTGCCCTTCCCAGCCTGACCACAGGCCCACTGGGGAATCTCAGTGCCAGCCTTTGATTCTGAAGAGGCTGCCTTCCCTCCTCAGCGGGAAGCGGGACAGTGGGGCAGCCTGCGTACGGCTGTGTTGTTTCCTGTTCCTGCAGAATAATGCACGACGAAGTCAGTGAGACTGAGAACATCCGGAAGAACCTGGCCATCGAGCGCATGATCATTGAGGGCTGTGAGATCCTTCTGGACACCAGCCAGACCTTCGTGAGACAAGGTGCGCCCTGCCTGTGTGCCGCCACCCTCCAGGACAGCGCCCTCCAGCTTGGCTGTGTGACTGGGAGTGTGCTGGGCCATGCCGGCTCTTCCACTGTAAACACTGACATGTCCTCTGGGGGAGCAGAGCACAGGCAGGGGATGAGTACAGACAGTGGCTGACCGTGTAAGTCATAGGCATTTGGGGGACCCCTGAGGAGGGAGGGTACCAGGCTTGGTCCTGCCATCCTGGCAGGCTGCCCTGTAGACCTCACCATGGCTTAAGGTCCAACACTCACCTTGATGCATCTGAAGGTCACTTGTTCACGTTCCAGGTGGCCCTCAGGGTGGTGGCCGCCTCTAAATGGACCTCCCAAGTCCTGTCCACATAGCCCTCATGTCCATGAAAAACTGGCAAGAGCTGCTCACTGTCCTTGGGAGGGATCTGTTGCCCTTGTAACTTTGCTGTCAGTCGTGTGTGGCCCACTGCCCTCCTCTCAGCCACCGAGTGACGTGCTGGCCCAGAGCCGACCTGGCTGTCCCCCAGCTCCCTGCACGAGGTACCTCCCATGCTAGAAGCAACCCCACATGGCACCTCGGCCCTCTCTGCAGGAACCCAAGAGAGCAATGCCTTTACAAACTGGGCACCTATCCATTGCTGCCCAGGAACAGCCTTTGTTCCCTGCAGCAGGCCAGGTGGGCTTGCAGGCAGGACAGGTGATTCCAGTGACCCCTTTCCCACAGCTGCCCTGCCTGAGCCAGGGCCTAGGGTCTCATAAAGAGTGGAACCACTCACCCTCCAGCAGCCTGTGTTGGGAGACCCAGGAAGAGCCATACAAGGGTACATCCCAGAGGCAGCAGGTCGAGTGTGGCCAGAGCAGGGCTGGGGTCTCAGAGGGCTTCCCCAGGAAAGAGCAGGCAGGGCTCGCCCCATGGAATGAGGAAGGGTTTTCCAGACTGTGGGGAGAGGTGCAGGGGGGCAGGCCTCTACCAGGCCAGGCAGAAAATGGGGGTTCCAGGGTCCTGAGGACAAGGGAAAAGGAGGCCCCCAGAGCCTGTGTCAGGTGGGGGCATGGCCTAGACTCTGCAGTGCAGGGCATGACTGACTAGTGGTGTCTGCATGGGTGTGTGGGCTTGCTGTGCACCAACCCTTAGTGATCCTCAGGGCTTCTTGTCCACTGCTACCTGTTCAGCTGCACCCCTCAGACCTCGCTGCTTTCACTCTCACCACTGGGCAGTACCCTTTGGCCCCTGCACACCAACTACTAGCAGAGGAGGACTGCAAGGGGGTCCCCAGGCATTTCTGTCAGGATCTGGCCCTGTCCCCTGGCCCCCAATGCTGCCTTCCCATCCAAGCCCATCAGAGGCCACTTGCCACCCTGGAAGCAGGGGTCAGGGTCTCTTCTGCATTGCAGGTTCCCTCATCCAGGTGCCCATGTCTGAAAAGGGCAAGATCACCAGGGGGCGCCTGGGCTCACTGTCCCTGAAGAAAGAGGGTGAGCGGCAGTGCTTCCTGTTCTCCAAGCACCTCATCATCTGCACCAGAGGCTCTGGCGGGAAGCTGCACCTGACCAAGGTAGGGGCACGAGGGGAGATGGGTGGGTCACAGCAGGCTCTGCACTGGCCATGAGGCTCACAACGGCCCTGACCGCAGGGCCAGATGCACATGCACACACGTGCATGGACACACACACACATTCCCACACTTAACTGGTGTGGGAATGAGCACCCTGAGTGCCCACTGAAGGAATCATGGGAAAGAGGAAGGTGAGTCTCAGAGCCTCCAAGGACTCTGCTGCAGCTGGACTGCTGGACAGGAGTGGAGGCGTGGACAGGCCCTTAACAGGCACAAGTGTGTGTGGTATGCACGTGTGTATAAAGACATGTGTGCATGTAGATGTGTGTATAGTGTTGTAGATATATGTTGTCTGGGTATATGCTTGTGTGTGCATGTGTATAGATATGTGTATGCATGTGTTTGTGTAGATGTGTACTTGTGTGTGCATGTGAATGTATGTACTGTGCAGATATGTGTGCGTGTGTGTGTGTTTACATGTGCATGAGCTGCCCTGGGCCAGGTGACCACACTGCAGAGCCAGCCCACAGCTGGCTCAGAACCTCAGGACCTTGGCAGTGTCCAACCCATCTCGGGGCAGGGCAGTAGGGAAGCACCCAGAACCCCTACGTCCTTGGGGCCCCAGGGCCTTGCCCAGCTGTCCACGCAGAGGCACAGCCTCCAGTCCCCTGGCTGCCCTCCTTCCTCCGTGAAGGCCGTGACTTCTGGGTGCAGCCCAGACAGAATCCACTGCTCTCAGCACAGCCCAGTGCCTGTCATGTTGCTCTGAACTCAGAATCTGGCCCAGCTCTGTCCCTGTCTACCCTCCGTCTGTCGTGCAGGGGTGACAGACGCAATGTAGCTGGAAGGCCCTTGTCCAAGCTCCCGAAGGCCAGCACGTGGCCCCGCTCAGAAGCAGGCTGAACTCACACCTGAGCACACTGTGGCTGGGAAGGGCCAGGCATGCCGTGATTAAGTCACAGCATCAGGGAAAACTCTCCGGGTCCAGGATGCCTGGCCGTGACCTCCTGCTGCGCTGTTAGATCAAGCAGCCACTTCAGGGAACAGCCTGCTTGTGTTAACATGTCAACAAATTAGTTGGTTGGCTGCACCAGCGAAAATTAATTTATAAATGTCGAGCGCTCCAGTTCCAACAAATCTCGTATCAAGGAAATCTTTGTGAGTTCTGAAGACCTCTATTGAGGCCCAGGTGAGTCCCCCGGCCATTGGGGTCAGCTCGGCAGGTTCCACCAGAGACTTTAGACAGCTTCACGTTTTTATGTTGTTAGTTTTATTTTATTATATTTTGGGGGTTTCCCCCTTTTTTGAGTTCTAAAAGGTTAGCATACTGGAAAAGCACACAGAATCAGGGTTTTGCTCAACCTCTAGTGCAGCCATGTGCCAGTAGGACCCAGACAAATCATGTGACTCACGAAGCCTCAGTTTCCTTATCTGCTAAGGGATGTGAAATTTCTCCTGCCCAGGAATGCCAGAAGTGGGGGAGTCCCACGCCTGGGACATAGTGAGTGCTCCATAGGTGATGTCACCTTTTACTTGTATGATAATGAGTTTATGGCAGTACTAATAGCCGTTGCATAAGAGCCAAGCACTATTCTAGGTATGATGTGTGCATTTAATTCCTACAGCGGCCCACTGAGCGGCACTATTCCACTTCCCGTTTTATAGATTCATGAGGTGAGACAGGAACCAGTCTGTTGCAGAGCTGGGGTTTGAACCCAGGCAGGCTGGCTTCAGAATCTGTATTCTTAATTGCTATTACACATCCTCCTATGGCTAGGAGCCAAAATTGAAGTCCCCATTCTTTATGGAAGAGAGAAGGCTACAAATCTGCTAGATTTAACACTACTGTGAGAACTGCTGTGTTGGGACTTCAAGGAAGAGAAGGTCAGAGCTGATGAGGCTCCCAAGACCATCAAGCCAAGGATATCAAGGGCCAGCTCCCCAAGCCACCAAAGAGCCATGCAGGAGGCAGAGCCCAGCATTTGGAGCCCATCCGAATGCGTTCTCCCTCTGCTTCCCGAGGGGCAGCCTGCCCTGCAAGCCTTCCCATGGCAGATGACCCTCATGGCCAGGCCTCTGTTATGGTCAGTTACTATGTAACAAATCATCCTCAGACTGCAGGAACTCAGGACCAACACTTGCTGCTTTATTGTTTCTGTGGGTCACGGTGACTTCCCCAGTGGTCTCAGCTCAGGAGTTCACTTTAAGACCCCTGCTGGGGCCACAGTGCTCTGAAGGCATGACTGGGTTCAGAGGCCTTTTCCAAGATGGCAATGCGTGACCATTAGCTGGAGGCCTCAGTTTCTCATTTGTACACCTCTCCCCACAGCATGGCAGTTGGCTTTCCCAGAACAAGTGATTCAAGAGATAGCAAGAGAGCAGGCAACAGGCTGAACCTCCAGATTCGCACACCATCACTTCCACTTCACTCAGTCCCTGAGGCCAGCCCGACCCAAGAGGAGGGGACTTAGGCTTTGCCTAGGAAAGGACGAGGGTCAGAGAATCTACAGGTGTGGGTCAGAGCACCACAGGCTGTTCTCTTCCTCACCACAGTCTCAGAGGATCCCACACCTCACACACTCACGTTCTGTGGCGGGAGGCCCTTTGCCAGATGCCCTGATGATGGAAATGAGCAGCACACCCAGCGGGAACCAAGCCCAAGGCTCTCCAGAGCCCACCAGTAATTGGCCAGATAACTGGGCAAGACACATACACACTCTGAATTCATTTTTTCATCTGTAAAATCAGAGTAACAATACTATGATTGGTCCCTAAAATCGGCCTGTTTCCCTGTTGGTAACATGAGGCGTTTGGCCTAGAACGGGAGATTTCCAGCTTCTGTAGACCTAGGGCTCTGAAGTGATGTTCAGAGATGCTGTGGGGACAGAAGGAGGTCAAATGGCACAGACTCAACCCCTGCCCAGTCCCAACCTCGGCCCCTGTTGAGGCAGTCTTGTTCTACCCTCTTCATTGGGCTTGATGTGAAGACAAAGTTCTTGCCTTGCAAGGTGGAATACTCACTTGGCGTGTTACACACCCACACATACACCACGTGTGCTTAGACATCCTATTCAAGCCCCTCCCAACCCTCATATCTGGAACTCCTAAAAGACATTGGCCCTGGTCCAGGGTGTGTCTCCTGCTCTTTTTCAGAATGGAGTCATCTCTCTCATCGACTGCACATTGCTAGAGGACCCGGAAAGTGCGGAAGAGGAAGGTCAGTGTGCTGGACATCCTGTGTGCTCCCCAGAAAGATTGGCCCAACATTGGCCTTGATTGGGAGAAAAGCAGGTGCTGCAGAGCCAGCAGGGGGTAGCCTTGGCCCACCTCCTTGACTTCTTCCAACCTTCGAGGGTCGGTTGACGCCACTGGGTTGGGGGCTGGGTGTTCACAGGGCACACCTCTCACACATACACCCAAGAGTACGCTCACAAGGCATCACAGGGCCCCAGCTCTACCCAAGAGGAAAGGATGGGATGGGGTGTCTTGGCCTGTTGCTGTGTAACACCAGCACAGGCTGGTGAGTTATAAGAAGTAGAAGTCTCTTTGGCTCTAGAGGCTGGGAAATCCAAGGTGAAGGGTCTCCTTTGGTAAGGTCCCCTCACTGTGTCACAGATTGGCAGAAGACATCACCTGGTGGGAGAGGAAGGGAGGAGAGAAAAGGGGATGGAGCTCATTGATATAGGAACCCCGTTCCCTCCCACAGTAATGAGTCCACTTAAAGAACAATACATTCATCACCTCTTAAAAGTCCCAGCTCTCAACCCTGTTGCTTTGACTGTTAAGCTTTCCAAATTCAAACTGCAGCAGGGAAATGAGTACCACTGATAGAGGAGGTACAGGCCTGAGGGTTCTGAGAGAGGAGCTATCCCCTCAGTGGGAGTTGCGTAGCCAGGAGGGGAAACCAAACCCTGAGAGAAGAGAGAACAACGAATCAGGCTAAGACTGATGAGGCCTCTGGGCAGAACCCTGGGGCTGGGGCAGCCATGATCTGTATGTTATGGGATTTCCTCCCAGGTGCTAGTCCGAGTTGGGTCATTGTTTGGGTAAGGGAAGGGGAAAGGTCACTACTCACTGGTGGGGCCTGAGTTGGCCCTCATCTCATCATGGCCTCTACCCAGGCTCAGAGACACCTGCTGGGCAACCCAACAGGCCAGCCCCACACTGGGCTCCTTGGGAGGGCCTAGGCCCATACCTCCTCATCACCCAGGCAGCACAGCCTGGTCTTAGACATGGGGATCACCAAGCTGTAGCTGGGCACCCCTGAGGCTGAGCCCAGGGCTCCCCAAGGAAGGACAGGTGTGCACAGCAACTTGGCTGAATCCCTCTCACCAGAATGACCTTCTCTGGTCTTGGCCACAGCTGGCCCTTGAGAAAGCCCAGACCCAGGTGGCACTGTCAGACCCCAAAGCTCTCTTCCTTCCTGGATCCCGGGAGGTGGGGACCTGGCCCTGAAATCCCACCAAAACCCACCCCACAGACACCCTACTTCTTAGTGAAACAGCATCACCCCCAAGTCACCCACAGAACCCACTTTCCTGTGCCCGGCAGGGAATTCTGAACTTCCTGAGTGTCAGAGTCAGACAGAACAGGGACGCAGAGTCTCCATCCACTCTTGGGCAACAGAGCACATTGGTCCCAAGTTACATGGCAGTGAGTGCAGAGCAGCCAGGAGCTTCTGCAGTGCTCCACCCCCAGCCAGTGAATGGAGATACTTAGAAGAGTCCTTAAACTATGACCATAGTCTTTCCCATAAAAAGCTTTCAAGTATTCAAGAGACTTTGCAGGTTAAGAGCAGTAATAAAATACCTAGAATTTATTCTTACATAGGGGAGCTCTAACCTGGACTAAACGTCCAGCTAGTCGTAACAGTTTCAGACGTCAGCTCCTTGCTGCGCAGTGCGCTTGTGTAGGAGGACAATCCAGGGGCAAGGCCTGCAGCCGGCTCCGGTCTGACTTAATGGCCACCCTACTGAGCTCGGTCCTCACTTGGGCATGGAGAACAGAGGCCAGATCTGAGCCTCTGCCTCTGAATCCAGGGATGCCTCCGTGCTCTTACAAGCTGCTTCTGCACTCCAGGTCTCTGTTTTCATGTTTGAAATGGGGATCCCCCACTTAGGAAAAAATACATTGGGAGAGCGACAGCCGGTGGCCTGGCACCCACCAATGCATAGGCCCTGCCATGGGTATGACAGGGACCAGTGAAATGTTTGCCAGCTCCAAAAGTCCCCACACTCACTCTGCCAACTTCATGTCTTATGACGGAAGCCAAAGGATCTGGACAAGACATAGACCACTTGGATTTTAAGATTGGGGTGGAGCCCAAGGATTCCCCGCCCTTCACAGTCATCCTGGTGGCCTCATCCAGGCAGGAGAAGGCAGCGTGGACGAGTGACATCAGCCAGGTGAGTAGTGTGCCATTGTGCCCCACCTAGGGCAGGGGCTGGCAAAAGGGAGCAGCTACACTGTTCTTCAAAAGATCAAAATGTCCCCAGGCCCACAACCCCTGCCAGGGCTGAGCTCCCTCACTATCCACCTCCCTAAGCCCCAGGCACCCCGTGTGTGCAGATTTGCAGTTGGAGACAAGCCTCAGAGTGTTGGCACTGGCTAGGCAGAGGGCAGAAGGTGGGAGAGCTAGCCCAGAGCTCTGCAGGGCTGGTCTTGTCCTCTCCAGATCTCAGGGTGGGTGGCAGAGGAGTCAGTGTCAGGTGGATCTTAACAGCAGAAAAAGTGAAACTCAGGGAGCCGGGTGAGTCTGCCAAGGACATTCATCTGGGCCTTGACCTCCCTCTGTGTCCACCCTGCCCTCCAGACAATGCCCTTGAAGACAGGACCCTGTGTTGGGCTGGGCATGTAAGCCTCTGTCACAGAGCTCCTGGGGGCCTAGATCCTGGGGTGGAGTCCAAGGCCCTGACCCTGGGCCCCTCTGTTTCCAGTGCGTGGACAATATCCGGTGCAACGGGCTCATGATGAACGCCTTTGAGGAAAACTCCAAGGTCACCGTGCCACAGATGATCAAGTAAGTGCCCTTCACCTGGTGCGGGGGACCGGTGGCTTTCCAGAGATGTCACCACCTGAGACAGGCAGGCATGGGGTGGGCCAGCCCTGGGGCTCTGATGATGCTGGGTCACAGCATTTGGGATTTGGGAATGTTTGTTTTCTTTCTGAAGTTTTACTGTCTGATTGGATTCATGCTTTGGCTTAGTTTCCGTTGCAGTTTGTTTTGTACCTATGCGTTATTTTTAGGCTATTTAAAACATAATATTGGGAATTAAACTTTGTGCATACTTTTTAAAATAACTATTTTTCCTCTCCTCATTACAAAATGAATACATAGAACATTTCAAAGACACTGAAAAATCAAGTGCTCAAGGGCCACTGTGTTTGTCAGGAGTCCCTGGGAACATGGGGCTGGTGCCCAGCTGGCCTCGGTTCTCCCAGCCCAGGAGCCCCGGTGATGCAGCTTCCCTCCCCTGTACCGAGCATAGGGTTCCTCCTGACCCTCTCACCCCTTCTTGGCCCTGCCCTCAGCCCTCTGACCCTTCCCAGCTCTGAACCCCGAGCTTGCAACTCACCCTTAACCTCTGGGGATGCACAGAGTGCTCACCCTAACACCAGCCCATTGTTCAGACAGCCCCACCTAATGCACCTTTCCAGCGCTCAGGACCTGTGCATGCTAGCTCACGTGTCCACTATGTCTCACAAGCTGTTTGTCCTATGCTTAGTTTCATCTCCCTTCTGGTTACTTTTAATTTTTTTATAGCACAGTTGGGTTTTCTTCAATAACATAGTGCTCCACAGTGCGTGGTGATGGGTAGGGCTGGAAAGGTGGCCTTGTGGTGGGCACAGTTGGTTTTATTCCTTTAGTCCCCAGTACTCCCAACACCACATGACTGGACTCTCCCCCTGCAGAGCTATGGGCAGGGTTTCTGCATGGCCGACTACTGGCACCTTGAGAACAGAGAGGGCTCATTCCACCTACCCAGTGGACGTATGGCTTTGAGGACAAATAGACTCAAAGTGGACACATCTCCCTGGGACAGAAAAGAGAATCTCCTCTCATCAACCAGAAGCCTCTGGTTGATGCCCAGAAGACACGAGTCACACCTAAAGCTCCCATCAAGAAGTGCAGGAGAAGCAAAGAGAACAGAGCGGAATTTGCAATCAGAAGACATTCCTGTCATAAGGAACTGATGACACTTTCTAGCAGGCACAGCAAATGTCTGGCACTCTGGCCGGGCATCTCCAACCTGCCCCTGGTGGTCATTCCTAATGGTTCACCCCAAGGCTGGCAGGAATCATGGGCCCAGCCCAGTCGTTCCTGCAGTCAGCCTGCTTTAGTGCATGTTCCCATTTTTCAGGTGGGAAACTAGATGCAGGGTGGGCATAGGTAATACTGGAGTGGCCATGGTACTGCAACCCAGTCATTAGAGCCTTGGAATGGAGAAATGGACAGGGCAGCTTACAGAAAGGAAAGGGCTTTTCTCAGTTTCTCTGCACCCTCCTGTGGCAGAGGAGCCCTCAGAGCAGTAAACCTTGGCCAGAGGGGTCCACTGATCTCACCTAGACACTCGGCCGGCCTGGCTTGGTGCTCAGGGATTCATGATGTGTGTGTGCTCCCTCTAGACAGCCAGCCCTGCAGTGAGACCTGGCTCTGGGCAACAGATGGCCACTGAGTCCCTCCAGCCGCCGGGCAGGCTACAGCCTACCTTAGCCCGAGTCTTGGGCCCCTCTTCCTGCTGTGTTCCTGCTTCCCCATAGCAGCCTGCTCCTGAGATCTGTAGCAAAATGGTTGGGTCTTCTCAGTCCCTTCCATATCGCTTCCACTTTCTCTCATTTTAATCCTTTTCCTTCTCTGAATTCAAGGCAATTTTCTTAAATATGTTTACATGTCATCCATTAGATTTTCTGGGTGTCTCTGCATTCATTCACCCTCCATTTCAGCAACCTTGTCTCTCATGACCAGGGGCTCTTTCTGCCCTCTTTGTGGGTGTCTCATGATTCCACAGATACAAGGTACATTTTCCTGAATCTTGATAGATGCATAGGTCACGAGTGTTCTTAACTTTTCTGTCTTCCAGCCAAGCTGACTTAGAAGGGACCATCTCTTCCGTTCCTTTGGAATGGCCTCTTTTTCAACTGTGGTATCTGGATAGGCCCTGAGCTTTTTCTATATACTGTTCTCATCCTAAAAAGAAATCCCCACCTCTTCACTCATTGAAGGTATTTGATAAAGGCTGATTATTGATTCATTAATATTTTAAATTCCAGGAAGATTTCCAAGGAAAGTTCTCTTTTTGGGTGGAGGCTAAACCCAGGGCCTCAGGCAGGTGTTCTGCCACTGAGCCACACCCTTGGGCCCCAAAGCAAGCACTTTAAGAATATCATTAGAGGGTTGGGGATTTAGCTCAGTGGTTTCTGCCAGCTGCCTTGCAAGCGCAAGGACCTGAGTTCGATCCCTAGTACAAAAAAAAAATCATTAGAGGAGAATATATCCATTTGTTCAGTTCCCCTGAGCTCTGTCTGCTCACCAGGGTGGGTGATGCCCTCTAAAGAGCCAGTGAATGGGAGCTGGTGTTCATTTATTACGTGTCTAGGTACCATCCTGGCCCCTTAAATCAATTAGCTTATTACATCCTTATTGAGAAGGTCTTGGAGTTGATCTTATTATTTCCATTTTGTAGGTGAGGAAACTGAGACCTGGGGCATATACCTTGTCTAAGGTTACGCAGGAAATAAGGGAAGAACTGACATTTGAGCCCTTGTTCTGACTCCACACCTTGAGTCTCCGTAGCACAGATGCTAATCCTCTTGCTGTCACATCCACTGTAGGCTGAGTTTGTTTCTCTAGATTTCTCTCTGCAAGCTCATTATGATCAGATTTTCAAGTTTATCTTTTTAGTAATATTATACATTTATCTAATTGTTTACATATTTTCCTGATGATTTCATACTGGAACACAAAAGATGTAAGGCCCCTACTAAATGCATATAAAAACAACTAGATACAATGTGGCCAACAACGTTCAGGAATACAGGAGAAAAAAGGAATGATAGGAAGACTCCTAGATCCAACATGGCTAATGAGGAGAGGAGGCATGTTAGAGATACCACAGAGGAGTGACTGAAAACACAGGGTTCACGCATGCACAAAACATCTGCACTCAGAAATGAAAGATCGGTCTGGAAGATGATCCATAGAGATCAAACCAAGTATCTAGGTCATTGGAAAGGGGAAGCAGCCACTGATCTGCAGCCCCCTCCCCATATCCTCCGAGGAGCACATTTCCACAGCCAGAGGAAAGGAGCCAGTGCTGCAGGACCAGAGGCCTGGGACAGGCTTTTTGTATTCCAGCCCCCTTCCCCAAACATCAGGGAATACTGCATCCCAGGAGTGTCTTCTTCACCACTCACCACCAGCCAGGGCATCCCACAGGTGCAGGCAGAGATGCCAAACACTAAGCACTCCAGGCAACACTGAACCTGCCAGCAGGGACCCACAGATCACACCCTAAAAACAGAGGGGAGGGAGGGAGACTGAACGGTTGGTCCAGAGTGGGTGCCCTCCCCCTCATCTCCACAAAGACCAGAAAATCTGAGTTAGCAAGAATTCCTAAACAGTGACCACCATCATGCATGGGGGAAAGGAATCCCTAAACCCACCCCAGGAATTGTGCCAGATTCTGCAGGCTAGAAAGGGAGCTCTTGAGACAGAGACACTTCAGGATCTGAACACAAAGGAAAAGCAGAGGCAGAAAATGGGTCCATGGGTCCCTGCTGGAAGGTTCAATGCTGGGGCTGAGAATGTCTGGCGACATATTAGATGGAAAATTTCTCAAGGGAGAGTATGGAGACAACCACGGAATTTGCTCAGCAGCAAGGGAAGGAGTTCCAGGACATTGGCAGAAGGTAAAGGAGAGCTGGATATCAGGAAAATTATTTCACATCCTTCTCTTGCCAAATTAATTGAGGTGATTGGATCTTGGGACAGAGACAAAAGACTGCAGTTAATCATGCCACAACCACAGCTTTCATCAAGGTGGCGGGCTTCAAGAAACTGACACCCCTCCCCATTCCTGGGCAGGCTGGCGGGAAAACTGCTGTGGCTGCCCACAAGCAGGTGTGACTGCAGCAGGGAGGGACCTGTGTAGACACCCTGGCTTTAGGACACGGTGGCCACGTGACCATTGCTTGTACTGTTACTTGTTGGAGTTCAGTTCTGGTTCTCACTGGGTATTTCTCTCTCTCTCTCTCTCTCTCTCTCTCTCTCTCTCTCTCTCTCTCTCTCTCCTTTTCCTCATTCCTTTGATTTAATTCCCATTTCTGTATCAATACTATTTTTACCTGTTTTTTGTACTTTTTAGTTTTATCTTTTCAAGTTTTTTTTAAATATTCTGCTCTCTCTTGGTCTTTCTTCTCTTTTCTCTTGTTAACCTTCTGTTCTCCTGATTCTGCTCTTTTCATTCTTGCTTATTTTACCTACCCTCCCATCTTTCCTCTCCTCTTCTCTGCCTTTCATGTGACATATATATAGCAGGTACTTGTATTTGTAAAAACAAAGAGAATAAGAGGGCTGGGGATTTAGCTCAGTGGCACCGCACCTGCCTCGCAAGCTCCTGAGTTCAATCCCCAGTACTGCAAAAAAAAAAAAGAGAGAGAATAAGAGCAGACCAGTGCTTCAACTTGAATGATACCATTCATGGTCCTCTTAGAAAAGACCAAAATTCTGGCTGGGGATATAGCTCAGCGATGCACCACCTGCTTGTATACCAACAGATTCTAACAATGTCATAGCTTTCCTCAATCCCAAACTACATTTCCCTCCCCCTACATCCCACCCCTACCCCCACACATATTCTCTTAAAACCCTTCAACACTAACTCTTTACTCCAACTATAAAAGACCTCCAACAGAGTCTGACCCCATCTCATTTTTTAACCTGTTATTATTTTTCCTATCCACCTGTCCTCCTACTGACTTATCCCTCTTTCTCCCTTTCTCCTTCTCTTCCTTTTTCCTTCCATGTTACAGACTAACTGCTAATAACAAAATAGCATAGATGGTAAAAGGTACAAATAAAGGTGAATGTGGTTCTACCACCTGCCTTGTAAGCACAAGGTCCCGAGTTCCATCCCTGGTACAAAAAAAAAAAAAGGTGAATGTGTGAAAACAAAATTTACTACATATGATTGATGTATGATTGCATCTATTATGCTGTTATAAAATCTCCAGTATAAAATCTCTCCTTACAATACAGTAACAGGGTCCAACCCATTTCACTGAATAGCATAAAGAAGTGAACAATATTTCTGGGCAAATAAAACCATGAACACATCACTAGAAAACATAACATAACTAAAGAGATACTCGTGCCCACAACCAACTCACTTTGCTCTATTTAACCTCAACCCTCAACCTAAGGGATGTAGATTTGTTCCCCCTCAAACACTCCCAACTCTCCCAAAGAAGCTCCAAGGGGCACTGGTGTAGAGGAAAGCAAACACCAGGTACCAAACGATTAAAGAAACTAGGTGAGTTCAAAGAGAACATGACCCCAAACATGGTGGAACTAACATACAAACTGACCAATGTGGATAGGGGAGAAACAAACAGAAAATTGGAAGAGTTAGCCAAAATAGTTCAAAACATGAATGCTAAATTTACCAAAGATATAGATGTCATGAAAAAGCATCAAACAGAAATCCTGGAGATTAAAAAAAATTGTACAGAATTCATAAATTGCAGAAATGACCAATGTCATGACAGGGTTTCAGAAATCAAGGACAAAATGAAAAATCCCAACAAATTACTCAGAGGAGCCTTAAAAACAATAAAAGAACAAGAAAAATGTACCCAGAGATGTAGCTCAGTGGCTCCACACCTGCCTGGCAAGTACAAGGTCCTGAATTCGATTCCCAGAACCGGGAAAAAAAAGAAAGAAAGAAAATTCTATCTACCAGCCAATAGATGATGCTGAGAAGACAAACCTAATGCTAGTTGTAGTTAGAGAGAAATATGAAGACAACACACATGGAATAAAAAATTCATTAACAAATCCATAATAGAAAACATTCCCAAGTATAAGGAGAGATTTCAGCATACAGGTAAGCAAGGCTTACAAAACATTAATTAACTATGATGAAAAAAAAGAAGCTACCCACAACATATCATATTCAAAATTCCAGATGTCCAACAAGAAGAATCTTAAAAGCTGTCAGATAAAAGAAAAAAAAAGAAATGTATAAAGGTTAACTCATTAGAATTACAGCAGACTTCTGAATGCAAACTTTAAAGACCAGGAGAGCTTGGAGTGAAGTATTACGAGCCCTATCAGTAACAGACTAATATGTCCTGCAAAACTATCTTTTAAAATTGATTGAGAAAAAAAACATTCCATAACAAAGAACACCTTAAGAGATACATGAACACCAAACCAGAACTCACAAAAAAAATTCAAGATATCCTAGACAGACAATGAAGCCAACAAAATCAAAAAGTCAGATTGAATACATCAAGCAAGGCAAGTAGTTAAACAGAATAAGAAAAATGAAGGAGTCAACAACAGAAAAAGAACACAATGACAAGAATAATTTAATACCTTTTAGTTATAACTCTCCATGTAATGGCCCCAACTCCCCAGTTAAAAGACACAGATTGGGAGACTGGATCAAAAAACAGAATCTATTTTGCATTCTATTGTATTCAGTAAACTCATCTAGTCCAAAAAGAATGTTATAGAATCTAAAAATCAAAGGATGGAAAACAATATTCCATTGACAGCAAGCAGAAGTAGCAATATTATTTCCAGACAAGGTAAAGTTAAAGCTAAAACTGATCAAAAGCAGCAAAAATGGGCACTGCATATTAGTTAAGTCCAACAGAAAGAAAGAACAATGTTAAATATATATGCACCAAATATTAGGGCACTAACTGCATGAAACAAATACTGTTGGACATAAAATATCAAATAAATACCAACACAGTAAGAGTGGATAACCTACTTTCACAAAGAGACAGATCAACTAAATAAAAAAAAATCACCAAAGAAATGTCATAGCTGAATCACATCTTCAAACAAATGGACTTGATAGATATTTAGAGTGTTCTACTTTACTACAGTAAAATACACATTCTTCTCAGTGGCACACAGAAATTTCACCAAAATAGACCACATAGTAGTCCACAAAGCCTGCTTAAATAAATGCAAAAGAATCAAAGTCACCCCACATATATTATCAAAACATTACATGATGAAACCATAAATTAATCACAAAAAACCCAGAAAATTAGGCCAGGGATTTAGCTCAGCATTACCGCACCTGCCTTGCCAAGCGCAAGGTCCTGAGTTCGATCCCTGGTACAAAAAAAAAAAAAACAGAAAATTTATAAACACCTGAACACTAACACACTCACAGAAGCAAGCGAGGAAGAAATTAAACAATTCCTGGAATCAATAAATAACTGAATGATGAACCTCAAGATGCTCAACAAATAACAACTGTCAAAACCCAGGCCTACTTTAAAGAGGGAAATCATGAAGGTCAGAGCAGAAATTGATGAAGTGCAGATGAAAAATGAATACAAAGAATTAATGAATCAAAGATCTGGTTCTTTGAAAGAATAAACAAAATAGATAAACCCTTAGCCAAACTTACCAAAAGAAAAAAAAAGACTCACATCAATGCAATTAGAAATGAAAAGATGAAATAACAACAGAGACTGTCAAAAGCCAGAAGATTGTTAGTAATGACTACAAAAATTGTACTCAACAAATTGGAGAATCTTGCAAAAACAGAGAGATTTCTAGACATATGTGACTTATCAAAACTGAATCAAAAAGACATAAACCTGAACAATCCAATAAGAAGCAATGAAATTGAGTCAGTAATTTTTTAAAACCCTAGCAAGAAAAACCCAGGACCTGATGGATTCACTGCTGAATTCCACAAGATCTTTAGGGAGGTCATAACATCAATATTCCTCAAACTCTTTAATGAAATTGAAAGGGAAGGATTACTCCCAAAATCATTCCTGGAAGACAGTATCACTCTGATTCCAAAACCAGACAAGGTTCCAACTAAAAAAGAAAACTACAGACCAATCTCTTTAATGAGCATAGATGCAAAAATCCTCAATAAGATGTTGGCAAATATAATTCAACAAATTGTCATAAGCATCATACATCATGACCATGTAGGTTTCAGTCCAGGGATGCAAGGATGGTTCAACATGTGCAAATCAATAAATGTAATACACCACATAAACAGAAGCAAGGACAAAATTCAAATGTCATAACAATAGATGCAGAAAAAGCCTTTGATAAATTCCAACACCTATTCATGAGGAACACCCTGAAGAAAATAAGTATAAAAGGACCTTACCTGACTCTGATAAAAGCTAATTATGACAAACCAATGGCTAACATCATATTAAATGGGGAGAAGCTGAAACCTTGCCCTCTAAAATCAGGAACAACCAAGGATGTCCACTATTGCCACTGCTGTTCAACATAGTACTTGAAGAACAATCAGGCAACAGAAGGGATATGTACAGGAAAGGAAGAAATCAAATCATCATGATTTTCAAATGCCATGATCCTTTACATAAAAGACAAAAAAATTCCACCAAAAGACTTCTATAATTAATAATCAAATACAGCATTGTAGCAGGATACAAAATCAAAACCCAAAAAATTAGTAGTGTTCTTGTTGACCAATAATGAACTCACAAAGAAAGTAATTAGGAAAACAATACTATTCTCAGTAGCATCACGAAAAATTAACTAGTTAGAAATTAACCTAACCAAAGAAGTGAAAGACCTCTATAATGAAAACTACATATTTCTGGAAAAGGAGATCAAAGACCATCTTTGAAAATGGAAAGATATCACCTGTTCCTGTATAAGCCGAACCAATATAGTCAAAGTGGCCATGCTCCCAAAGCTGATATACAGATTTAATGCAATCCCAATCAAAATACCAACAATATTCCTCACAGAGCTAGAGAAAACAATCTTAAAATTCATATGGAACTAGAAGAGACCTAGAATAGCAAAAGCAATCCTGGATAACAAGAACAAAGCAGAAGGCAACACATTCCTGGATTTCAAGTTATATTACAAAGCTACAGTGACAAAAAATATTATGGTACTGGCACAAAAACAGACATGTGGATCAATGGAA
Source organism: Heterocephalus glaber (assembly GCF_000247695.1). The sequence goes on along the minus strand of NW_004624941.1, from coordinate 153,291 downwards.
CAGAACAGAGGACCCAGAAATAACCACATACACATTTGGCCACCTGATCTTTGACAAAGGGACCAAAAACATACACTGGAAGAAAGATAGTCTCTAGTAAGTGTTGCTAGGAAAACTGGCTATCCATATGGAGAAGATTGAATCTAGACCCATATCTCTCACCATATACCTAAACTAAAATCAAAATGAATCAAAGATCTGAATATTAAAACAGAAACACCCTGGTGGAAGAAAAAAACAGGTAAAATTCTTGAAGTCATAGGTATAAGCAAGGACTTTCTGGACAGAGCTCTAATCGCAAAAGAAATAACATCAAGAGTCAACAATGGAATTATATCAAATTAAAAAGCTTCTGCACAGCAAAGGAAACAACCAACAGAGAGAAGAGACAGCTTACAGAATGGGAAAAATTTTGCTAGCTACACTTCAGACAGGGGACTAATATCTAGAATATATAACGAACTCAAAAAAGTTAGACCCCCCCAAAATTGAAACCCAATCAAAAAATGAGCAACTGAAATGAATAGACACTTCTCAGAAGAAGAAATACAAAAGGCAATAAATACATGAAAAAACATTGAACATTGCTGGCCATTAGAGAAATGTAAATTAAAACAATGCTGAGATTCCATCTTACTCCAGAAAGAATAGCAATCATCAAGAAATCAAAAACTAGGGGCTGGGGATGTAGCTCAGTGGTGCTGCACCTGCCTGGTAAGTGCAAGGTCCTGAGTTCAATTCCTGGTACTGAAAAAAAATTGAAAAATAAATAAAAATTAGAACTGCTTTCAAAAATATTTTTTAAAAGACATCAAATAATAACAACTGCTGGCAAGACTGTAGTGAAAAAGAAACTCTTATACATTGTTGGTGGAAATGTAAGCTAGTACAACCATCATGGAAATAAGTATGGAGATTCCTCAAAAAACTAAAATTAGAAATTCCATTTGACCTAGCTATTTCCCTACTGGGTATCTTCTCAAAAGATTTTAAAATATTGTATTGCAGTGATACATGCATACTCATGTTCATAGCCGCACAATTCATAACAGCTAAATCTTGGAAGCAGCCTGTATGTCCATCAGCAGACAAATGGATAAAGAATGAGTGGTATTTGCATGCAATGGAATACTGCTATGCTATAAAGAAGGCTAAATTTGAAACATTTTTAGGAAAATGGATGCACCTTTAAAAATATAATGTTATATGAAATCAGACACACAAATTTAAATACTATGTGATTTCTCTCATAGAAAACCAAAATATAAATAAAGAACAAAATAAAAGATGTATAAAAAGAAACAGGGAGATAGATTTTTTGCAAAATGGAAGGGGACCAGGAGATGAAGAGAAGGGCAGGAGGGGGAGGGGTGTCGTGTAAAAAAGAATTAAGATGTGTCGTGTGCATGTATCAAATACCTACAATAAAGTAGTCATAGGGCCAGGGATTTAGCTCAGTGGTGCCACCACCTGTCTCGCAAGTGCAAGGTCCTGAGTTTGATCCCTGGTACCAAAAAAATAAACAAAGCAGTCATTATGTATTGTAAATATATAGGAAGGGAAGGAAGGAAGTCAGGAAAGAATAAATGAAGTGAGCACTAGACTTCATTCAAAAACTCTTGGTATTAACAAAAGTAAAACTAGACAATAGACTCAGTGTTCAGAAAATGCAAATCACACTTGCTCAAGTCATTGCTTACGGGTAGGTGACACCTGTGTGACCCCTGAAATGCACCTGCAGTGTGTAGCCACCAGGGCTCTGTGGGATGCGACACCCTCCAGGGTGGCTGCTTCCCACCAATGGAGGCCTCTGCTTCTCCGGCCCCTGTGGTCTGGCTGCCTGCACTTGACACCTGTCCTCTCATCCTGGCAGCCTAGAGAAATGGGACTTGCTCCTGCCAGGTCTGATCTGGGCTATCTCGGAGAAGAACTTGGATCTGTGCTGTAGGCCTCAGACACCCAATCCATGCAGTGATCGCCTTGACCAGGGTGACCACTGATAGACCTCCCCCAAGGCCTGCCCAGCCCTGAGGGTTTCAGATTTGTCACAGATCTGAAGTCCAGGTGATCCACTGCTGGCTGAAGACTGGCTCTAAAGCTCAGCTTGCAGTCAGCGGAAGTGAAGGACAGGGTGACCTCCCCTACACAGACTGAGGAGCCATAGGAGACAAACTGTGAGCTGTCCTGCCTTGGCTGGGGTTTCGCAATGAGTGCCATTGCACAGCCAGCTTCATCTTTCGGCCTTCAAAACTGAGGGAAGGAGGTGTCTGTGGAACTGCTGACTTTGCATGAAAGACGTGCTTGTCCAGGAGATTCAGAAATGATTGCCATTATGCTCATAGCAAAAGGTAGTAGAGCTTCCACACTTATAAAAAAAATTAGACTCTTGGCAATCCAGTCCAGCAGTTTGTCATCTCTCCTGCCTCTTGCTTGTGGCAGATGGATTCCTTGTGGGTTGTGACCTGTGTTCGTGTGGGTTTATCTATGAATGTCTTATAGAACCTGGTGAAGAGCTGAGGGCATTACAACCTGTGCCTCCTTTTATGTGCTCTTATTTGATGTTCCTGAACAACATCAGTGGTGCATATTTGTATTTCTTTTTTTTAAATCCTCTTATTGGTACATTTTAGGTGGCATATTTGTATTTCATAACCACTATGAGCAAATCATACGTTCTCAGGGAGTGTTGTGTTTCCCAGAGCTCAGGCAAAGTTAGAAGGGCTTGCCACCTGTTGACAGTGGGTAGGTTTTCCCCAGGCCACCTCCCTGGGGCTGTAGCCCCTCAAATGTCCCAGCTTTCTATGACAGGCTTGCCAGACTCTCCCAGGTGAGCCCTCAGCTCCTCCTGTGAGCAGCAAATGCCATCAAGGCAACGTGGCAGCTGGTTTCTAAATTTCTCTGTTTTTGGCTCCTGGAAATTTCCCTTATATCTTTTTTTGCCCCTGTTACTTTTTTAAATTATGATACAGCTCATATAAATTAAAATTCACCATTTTAAAGAGTACAATTAATTTTATTTGAGTGTATTCACTATGTTGTACAACCACTGCCATTATCTATAGGAGGAAGAACTTGTTCCAAAATATATGAAGAACTCTTAGAATTCAACAATAAGAAAAACGCCAGTTAAAATTGAGCCATTCACTTGAGCAGAAACCTCACCAAAGATACACAGATACCAAATCAGCATGTCAAAAGATGCTCCCCAGTGACATAGGTTATTTTCCTTTACTTTTAAAAGACTGTTTGGCTGGATATAAGATTATCTCTTGAACATCTCTTCCTTCCAGCACTTTTTTTTTCCCATTAAGTTTATTGGTACATTTTAGGTATAAAATACAGTTACATTCATCTTGGGGATCTTGTACCTTTACATGAGTATCTTGATTCTTATTTTTTCCCCTTCCCTTGCCCTCCCTTCACCCCCTCCACCCTTGCCTATTTGCAAAGACCTTGTTTCCATTTTTTTCCTCTTCTCATATTTTTTCCTTTCCCTTTTTTCCCTTCCCCTACCCCTCCCAATTCCCCAGCTCTTTTAGACCTTTTCTTCC
>NW_004624941.1:105586-146520 GCF_000247695.1 Heterocephalus glaber | reverse complement strand
TGTTTTGTGGATTCCATTTGTTTCCTATGTTGGGATTCCATCATGTTCCTCAGCTCCTCTCTAGATTTATTAATCATGTCTTGCACTATGAGCACAATCTCTGCTGTTATCTGAGAAATCATTTCTGATTTTATTTTTTCCAGATTCTCTTTTATTGACAGTTCAGGGAGTCCAGGTGGTTGAGTATCAGAGTGTTCCATCTCATTTCCCTTTGGGGTTGCTGTAGGTGATCTGCAAGTGTGGTTTTGAGACTTGTTTACTTCTCTTCTCATTTCGACAGGGGCAGGGGGTGCTGCTGGAGCCTGCGCGGCTCACCTCCTCTGTGCTGGTGGGGGTCTCTTCCAGCACTTTAAATCTGTTGTCCCACTGTGTCCGTGGATTCTGATGAGAAGTCAGCTCCTAATCATGCTGTGAGCTGCCTGTACCACCCTTGTTTCTCCCTGCTCTCAGCACTCACCCTGTTGTCTTGCTGGAGTTTGACTGTGTTGTACCTTGGAGTGGGTCTCTGTGTCTCCTCCTTGGAAGCCATGGAGATACTTGGATATTCATATCGATGATTTTAATCTAATTTGGGAGGGTTTGGGCCATTACTTCTTCAACTATTTTCACAGCTCTGCCATGGTATAGATATGGCCTTTCCAAAATTCAGGTGTTACCAGTTCTGTTATACTAAGAAGTAGGGCCTTAGGGTGGTGGGTGTCAGGCGATGAGGGCTCCTCCATCATGAATAAGATTAAACTCCTCACAGAAGGCTTTGTCCACTGTGGGCCTTTTGCCCTACAAGCTTCTACGTGCAGAAGTAGAAAACCATTCTCACCAGACATGTTGCCACTGTCTAATTCCTTCTCTCTTTCCCTCAGCAATGCCCAGTCTTCCCATGCTAGATCTCCTGCCCTGGACATTTATGTACAGAACTGTGGCCTCTGTGGTCTCACCAGCCTCTGTCGTGAGCATAGGTCCTTGAGGTTCATCCATGTTGTATATGGATCGGGGCTTCATTCCTTTTAATGGCTGAATACTTTTCTGCTGCATGGAAAGGGGATGCAGGCCTTCCTTGATGACATCCTGAGCTTCCCTTATCATGATGGAAGAACAGTCCTTGGCTATGGGTTCCAGTGGGGACAGGGACTCATGTCAAGACCCTGGGAGCTCCCTGTGGGGTATGAGAGACAGACATTGGGGCCTCGCATCTCAGAACCTTGTCCCTCTTTGTCCTTCTCCTCAGGTCTGATGCCTCCCTGTACTGTGATGACGTTGACATTCGCTTCAGCAAGACCATGAACTCCTGCAAAGTGCTGCAGATCAGGTACGCCAGCGTCGAGAGGCTGCTGGAGCGGCTCACTGACCTCCGCTTCCTGAGCATCGACTTCCTTAACACCTTCCTGCACTCCTACCGCGTCTTCACCTCTGCCGTCGTGGTCCTGGACAAGCTCATCGCCATCTACAGAAGGCCCATCAGTGCAATCCCTGCCAGGTGGGCACTCTGGAGCCTCAGCCTCCAGGCCAGAGAGGCTGCCTGTGAGTGGGGACAGTGCTTAGCTGCAGAGCACCAGGCAGGGCATGTTTGGGTTCCAGAGCCCTTCGAGACCTGGAGTCCTTCCCAGGCAGCTCTGTGCTCCCTTCCCTCCTCTGCCCCTGGAGGGTCCTGGCACACATGGCTCCTTCTCCTCATATTTTCAACCCCTCTGGGACAGCCAGGGCCCTGTGCTGATGGTGAAGGAAGGGAGGAAAGTTTGCCCCACCCTGCTTTAGGAGGAAAGAGCAAGCCCTTCTTGGCATAGCTAGGGGTAGAGCATGCAGAGGGCAGGGCACATAGCCTTGGCTTCCTGTCTGACCAGTGCCGCTCAGCAATGCTGTTAACACAAGGGCCCTGAAAGACCAAGAGACTCAGCCCAGGACCCCAAGGTCTTTGGCTGAGTGGGGATTTGAACTCAGGGTCCTGGGCCCAGCTTTCCACCCACCCCACCCCAGAGCTACCACTGAGGCCCCTCAAGTGTCATTCAGCGGATGCTGGGCTCAGAGTCATCAGATGAGTCCTTCCCCGTCCCTGAGCCTCAGATTCCTCATCATAAGGCGCCCTGGGGACCCTTGTGAGGATGGGGACAGAGCAGCCTGGTGTGAGATCAGCACCCCAAGCCAGAGAGCAGCAGAGGAGAGAGCCCAAAGAGGGTCCCCTGCCCGGGCCACCACAAGCAGGTCCCTGCATATGTGAACATGTGGCCCTGAGCCCTTCACTACAGGCTCCGTGCTCGGAGGACCAGTCCCAAACTCGGGGACCATGAGAATGTGGGAGCATCACTCTTGATACCCACCAGGCCCCAGCCTCAGTCACCCGTTTCGCCTTGGCTCGCCCAGGTCCCTGGAGCTCCTGTTTGCTAGCGGCCAGAACAACAAGCTCCTGTACGGCGAACCCCCCAAGTCTCCTCGAGCCACCCGGAAGTTCTCCTCCCCGCCACCCCTGTCCATCAGCACGTCCTCACCCAGCCGCCGGCGGAAGCTGTCCCTGAACATCCCTATCATCACAGGCGGCAAGGCCCTGGACCTGGCCGCCCTCAGCTGCAGCTCCAACGGCTATACCAGCATGTACTCAGCCATGTCACCTTTCGGCAAGGCTACACTGGACACCAGCAAGCTCTATGTGTCCAGCAGCTTCGCCAGTAAGATCCCGGACGAGGGTGAAACAACCCCAGAGAGACCTGAAGAGCTCTCAGCCCTCAACAAGCAGAGTGAGTGGCTGTGCAGGCACACAGAGTCACCAAGGCAATGGCCGCTGCACCTCAGGCTCCCAGCAGGATGGAAGGGCGTGGGGGTCCCTCGGGTCTTGCCAGTGCTAGCATGGGGAAGATGGGGAGGGAGCCATGTGTGGGCACCCCAGCCACCAGGGTATGCCAGGCAGAGCCCCCAGGGGGTCACCACAACTAGATAAGTATCAGCACCCATCCTCAGCAGTATGGGCCTCCGTCTCCCTGACAACCATATCATCCCAAGTCCCTGCATTCACTTGATCTGCAGCAGACCTGTCCCGAGCCAGGCCCATTCAGGACCCAGGAGTCAAAAGGTTACCAGCCAGGTCCTGCCCTCCAGGACTCTCAATCTGGCTGAGGAACCAGACCAGATCCGGAGACTCAGGCACATGAACTGATACACATTCTGTTAGCTACCCAAGGGCGCAGAGCATGGGGGCAGAGAGTCCCAGGGAGTTGGGAGTCAGAGAAGGCTCTGCAGTTTCACCAGGAGGAAGAGAGAACATTCCAGACAAAATGGAGTGTGAAGGACTAAAGAACAAGGAAAAGCATTGTGTTCAGGGAATGGCTCAAACCTCGGCCTACCTGGAATGCTGGATGGGGATAGGCTAGAAAGGATGTGGGTGCAAGTGGAAGATAATGTGGGGACAGGCTGGGGAGGATTTGGGTGGAGGCAGAAGGTGGTGGGACAGGCTGGAGACGATGCAGACAGGAGATGGTGCAGAGGCAGCCAGAACACATGTGGGCAGGCCAGACCTCCTGCGCTCAAGCTCCTTCTGCCCACACTGGAAGGCTCAGGTGTGGTTCTCTCCTAGATCAGACCAGGTCATAGCCTGGGAACCACCAGCATGGCCTTGGTTAGTGTGGGTGCCCACACGTCCAGCACCCTGGCCTTGAGAGGAGGCCTTTGAAAATGACTTTGAGGATGGCCAGGGTTTCTCTCTGAGTTAGAAGACAGAGGTCCAGGGCACTCCAGCAGTGACACAGTGGGCGAGGGTAGAGGCTGTGTCACCAGGTCACATTCCGCAAATAGCTGACTATGGGACTTGCACAGCTGAAAGCTGGCAACCAAGGAAACAGCCACCAGAGAGCCCCAGATGCCATCCCATGGGTATAGTAAACAGGCCCTCGAGGGCAGCAGAGGGCGTGGAATTCCATACAGCAGAAGCTACCCTGAGTCCGGCTGCTGTGTTAGGACACCAGACCATGCTAAGGAGTCCCCGAGACCAGGCTTCTTCCTCTAATTATGTGCCTGTGTGTGGACATTCTTAAAGAGGACCTGTGCCCTTGGTTGGGTTTTCAAAGTGGTCAAGTGTAAATGCATTCACTTTCTAGTTGGGAAACTGAGGCTCAGAGCAGGTAGAATGTTTGACTCACTGTGCCAGAAAGGGACTTTCAGCATGGGTCATATGCCTTCCCAGAGGGTGCAGACCACGAGTCTCTCAGGACTAGGAAAACGATCATTTATCGCCCAACCCAGAGGCAAAGCACAAGCACAAAGGGAACTGTGTGCACGTGGTGACCCTACAGTGCTGCAAGACAGAGGGGGCAACTCATCAAGGTGTGGTGTCCCCTGCAGCTCTCAGGCCCTAGGAGGGGGCAGTGACTGAACCAGAATCTGCATTCAGCAAGATCCCAGCTGTGCCCATGAAGCTTGGGACCCCCCCCAGAGCAAAACCCACCTTGGAGACTCACAGTGCCCATTAGCACATGAGAGGGTACCAGAGATCTGTGGCCAGTAAAGCTGTGAGGCTTTCTGCATCCAGAATATCCTCGACTTCCTCTGTTTTGCTTCCATAATTATAGATGTGAATTTTCAAATCAATGAATAATTGAGAAAAATAAAAGATTGTGTTTTTTTTTTAATTTTCTCCCAGCCACCGAAGTCTCCGTAAGAGAAGAGTCAGATATTGATCAGAACCAGAGCGATGAGGGCGATACTGAGACATCACCAACCAAATCTCCAACAACACCAAAATCAGTCAAAAGCAAAAACTCTTCAGGTACAGCTCACCGGTGTGACAGTGCAGACCACGGTCCTGTGGGGAGGGGTAGTGGGTCAGGCCAAGGAGAGGGCATGGCCTCACCTCTGATCCAAGAGAGACTATCCTGATGTTCCCCAGCCCCAGCTCATGGGGGATATCAGCTGGGGAGACCCAGTCCTCACTGCAGCGGAGTCACTCTGAGGTCATTTAATTCGAGGCTGCATTTATAGGCAGTCAGGTCTCCCTCTTGGAGTCACCGAGTTAGATGCCAGGGTCTGCTGGGAGCCTGGGCATCAGGCTCTGGGCCCCACATCCACGGACAGCTGAATCCCGGGCTTCTGAAGAGCAGCTGACCAGGCACAACACAGCACGCCACAGTGTCCACACACACAGCCCCTGCTGGGGAGATGACTCTCAGAAGAAACCCTCTAAACCGTTTGTTCTCACGGCTCAGGACCTGCTGGTTGCTATAGCCTTAGTCTCTTTCCAGAGACTCACATGATGAAGCTAAAGGTTTTTGGAGTCAGTTTCTACCACTTGGTACTAAAGACTTATTACCCATGATATTCCTGGGCATTTATACAGCTTTTCATCCATGTTGTCTCTTTTAATCTTTACACCCATCTTTGGAGGTAGGTATTATCCAAAGATTACTGAGACTCAGACAGGCTGGGACACTTACCCAAGGTCACACAGCTAGGGAGGGGTGGAAGAGAATTTTAAACTCAGGAGTGGACTTCCGGTGCAGTGCTCTCTCCATTGCACCATGATGCATTGTGGATGTCAGATGCCGGATGGGCCATGTCCATTCCCAGGTGCTGCACAGGCAGGAGAGCTCAGGCCTGAGGATGATGAGGCTGGAGCGACGGAGGGACAAGAGGAATAGTTGAAGGCTTTCTTCTGAGTCAGGAGGGTGGCTGGATCACCCCCTTCCAAGCCAGCCCTGGGGATATGAATCATGACCCTTCCCAGAGGCCCCAGCTCCCTCCCAGCCACCTGGCCAGCCTGGTGCCTGGAGTCAGAGCTGGCCTTGGGTGCCTGGTTCCCCACCAGCCTTTGGGGCTGGGACCAGGAGCACCTGATGGTGGGTCCCTCCCATCCACAGAATTTCCACTCTTCTCCTACAACAATGGAGTCGTGATGACCTCCTGTCGTGAACTGGACAATAATCGAAGCGCCCTGTCAGCCACCTCCGCCTTTGCCATAGCAACCGCGGGTGCCAATGAGGGCACTCCAAACAAAGAGAAGTACCGGAGGATGTCCTTGGCCAGCGCAGGTGTGCGGGCATCTCTGCTCCCTGGTCCTTCCGACGTGGCCCCTCGGTGGGCCTGTGGCGGGCGGGGACCTGCTAGGACCCCTGCAGAGCTCCCTGCTTCAGCCGATCACTCTTGCTCACGGGACACGGAGCTTCCCACATCATTATTTGGACTTTTGCCCCCTTCAGCTCCTGGAGGTACTGACACTCAGCCCCCATCTCTGCACTTGCTGGGGCTCTATCCACCCAGGCCTGGACCCCACACCTGGAGCCACCCTGCCCTGCACTCTCCCCACCCACCACCAATAGGGTGAAACCCTGACCCAGTTGCCTAGCATGCCCAGGAGGGTGCCCAGCTCCAGCCACCCAGCATGCCCTCCCCTCCATCCAGCCCATCCCAGACTCTCTCCCTGCAGGCCCTGCCAGGTTAACCCCGCCCAGAGACCCTTCTGCTCCTGGGATAGATTGTACACAGCAGAGCCACTGCGCATGAAGCCACTGTCCTTGTCCTGCCCCCACTCCAGCACTCTGGTCTCAGGGCAGCCCCTGTGGTCCTGTCACTGCCTCCATCATCTCGCAGCCCCAGAAAGACAGAGAGGTCTGGCAGAAACTGGTGGCCTGTAGCCTGTGTCCCCCAGGAGGCTGTCTCCTCTGTCTTACTGCATCCGCCCCACCCGTGGCCCTCGCCCCACAGTGCAAGGAGCACCCCGTGCCAGTGAGACCTGTGCTTTGTCCTCACACGTCCTCTCTTCCTGTCCCCACACCAGGCTTCCCCCCTGACCAGAGGAACGGAGACAAGGAATTTGTCATCCGAAGAGCGGCCACCAACCGCGTGCTGAACGTGCTCCGCCACTGGGTCTCCAAGCATGCTCAGGTGGGTGGTAGCCCAGGTGCCCCCAGCATAGCCAGAAGGACCTCCTCAGCCCCAGGGGAGAGGGTCGGGGTCTCTCAAGGAGACAGGGCTGGTGCCTCCTTGGCCTGGGTATTCTGGGCCCTGCCTAATACCCTGTGCCCAAGAGTCTCCCAGCCCCACTGTGCCCCAGGGTGCCCATGCTGGGTGACAAAGCAGGCAGCCTGCCATGGCAGAGATCAGAATAGAACCCCTCCTCGAGCCTATCCCCAACCATTTCAGACAGCTGATAGCCGCAGCTAGGGCCACCAGCCTGTCTTCTTCTCACAGGACTTTGAGACCAACAGTGAGCTCAAGTGCAAGGTGATCAGTTTCTTGGAAGAGGTCATGCACGACCCTGAGCTCCTGACACAGGAGCGGAAGGCTGCAGCCAACATCATCAGGTCAGGGCTGCACGGGGCTCAGCCTGTCAACCCCTGCCTCTGCTGTGGCTGGCCAGGCCCAGGGGGGTGAGGAGGACCCATCCCCGACCAGACATCCTCTGCGGGGAGAGGGGGCTCAGGGTGGAGGGGAGCCTGGGTTTGGGTGGGTGGTCCCATGTGTGGCCCTCCTTCCCATCTCCAGCAGCCCTGAACTCCCCGTTCCCAGGGCTGCCGATGCCTGTGTGCCAGAGTGGTAGGCACTAGCTATATACAGCTGGCCGTTTCCATCTGTGTTCATTAAAAGTGAATAAAATTAAAATCCAGGTCCTCACAAGCAGCCACACAAGCAGCAAGTAGCTATCCTCCCCCACCCTCACCCTCGCTGGACCTAGCAGACAGCCCCTCCCCCACCTTAGGGAATTCAGGGCACAGCACTGGTGAAACTGTTGGTAGGGCTCTGGGTCAGCTCGGTTAAACTGTGTGCCCCCAGCCTGCCTGTCCCGGCAGCTCGGTGTCTGAGCTGGCCTGGCCTGTGACTCCCTCCATGCGGGGGGAGTCTCTCTGAGCCTCCTTTCTTCCTCTGTGAACTGTGAGTGCCACAAGCTCCCGAGGCTAATGAGGCGGGCCTGAGGTGGTGCAGTGTCTGCAGGCTTCTCCGCCCGCCCGCTCCACTCACCCCCGACTGATCTGAGCCCCTGAACACACTGGTGAGGCCACCCAGGGCTGGAGGCTTGTCCTGGTGTATCGTTGGGGTACAATGGGGCGAGACTGCACTCAGAGTACCCTGCAGTGCCATGGCTGCTGCCCCACATGAAACCCTGGCTGACTCGCCTTCCACAGCCCAGCCTGGCTCCTGGCCATCACCAGAACTCACAGGCATGAATCTGCTTCCATCACATCGGGAGAGGCACCAGCCTCGCTCCCCCACCACCACTCAGCACCCACTCTCCTCGCCTGACCACCTCACTCCTTGCCTTCCTCTCAGGTTGGCCCACTTCAGGCCCCAGCCATGCTGCCGCCTTTCCCTCCTCCCCCCTCTCTGGTCATTGCCATGCCTGGGGCTCTCCCATACCCACTCTGGTCCTCCAGGCCTCACAGGAAATCCTCTTCTACACCAAGTGTGCAGTCGTCCCTGCTGCTTCCAGCCACAGCCACAGCCACAAACCTGCCCAGGTCTCTGAGGACCAGGCACATGTGCGGAAGGGTGCAGGAAGCCCAGAGGCTGGGGAGCCCAGGAGGAACCCCACTCAGGAGGAACAGGACCATCAGGAAACAGTTGACAAAGAGGAGGGGCGTTAGTACAAAGGAGGGCAGAGGTCTAGGGAGACAGCAGGGCATCCACCTGGCTGGGCTGGGAGGTGCTGCCCTCAAGGTGATCTGGGGACTCTCCTGCCTTCTGCCCCCAGGACTCTGACCCAGGAGGACCCAGGCGACAACCAGATCACGCTGGAGGAGATCACACAGATGGTGAGCAGGGCTGCCCTCCCCACCCGCGAGCCCTGACTGCATACAGCGACCTCCTGCATTCATATCCTGTGGCTGCCATGACACAGTGCCACAGACTGGATGGCTTAAATGACAGAAATGTGTCCTCTCGGTTCTGGAGGCCGGAAGTCTGAAATCAAGGTGTGGGCAGGGCCTGACTCTAACCCTAACACTCTGGAGGTGCCAAGGGAGGACTCTGAAAGCCGCTGGTGGCCCTGGCACACTTTAGCTTGTGGCTGTGTCACTCTGGTCTCCATTTCTGTGGTCACGTGGCCATTTTCTCCCTGCGTCTTGCTTCTGTGTATGTCTGTTTCTGTTCGTATCCCTCCCCTCCTTTTTTGCAGTACTGGGGATTGAACCCAGGACCTTCACACTGAGGTACATCCTCAGCAAATTTCCTGCCTCAGCCTCCAGGAGTGCTGAGATTGCAGGCATGTACCACCCTGCTCAGCCCACATTTCCCCTTCTTCTAAAGACACATTGGGTTAGGGCCACCTTTACATCAGCAGAGACTCCAATCCAAACAAGGTCACCTTGGTAGGCACCAGGGATGGGACTTCTGCATGTCTTTGCTGGGGAACAATACTTAGCTCACCAGTGCATCTCTTTTCTTTATTCAGGTTCCCTTGCTCCCTGTACCCCCCTCAGCTCTTTCTGTCACACCCCAGGAAGAGGACAGGGAGTTGACAGATGTCCCTGCATTCTGGCACCACGTTAGATTCCTAAAGACTCCAGATACTCTTCGCAAACATCCTGCAAGAATGCGTCATTATCCCCACCTTACAGATGAGGCCACTGAGGCATAGAACACTTCTGTGCATGAGGTTGTGCATGGAACGTGGCAGTGGCCATCTGTTGTTCACACTCAGGCCTGGTTCACTCCCTGCCCCACCCTGCCTCAAGCCATCGAGTCGGGTGCTGCTCACTGCCAGCTGGGATGGTGTCGAGAGGTCCTGTGACTCAGGCAGTGAAAGACTACCAAGAGTAGAGTAAATGAAGACAGAGTTTTAGATTGGAGCCAGACGTGGTGGTGATCACACCTGTGATCCCAGCACCCAGGCAGGAGGCAGGAGGATCACTGCGAGTTCAAGGCCAGCCAGAGCTACATAGTGAGACCCTGTCTCAGAAAACCAAAAAATTTTAAAATAAGAGAGTTTTAGATTGGGGTACACTGTCAGAGGAACAGCAGGCAAGTTTCTAAAGAAGATATCACACTGCCAGGGTGAAAAGTCAGCATGGGAACAGTAGAGAGTGATTACTGTAAGAGTTTTAGGGATGTTTCCTTCAGGTCAGCTTGAACCTTGTTTGTCTCACAAGAATACCTGTGTCGTGGGAACCGGGTGACATGGTCCATTGTGTGACCTCACAGGAGGCTCGTAGGGCTTGGGTTGAAAGGTCCAGGCCTTTGAGATCAGCAGGTTCAGTATCAAGCAGGTTTGCAGTCAACGTGTCTGGGTATTGAAGCCTGTTCATATGTTGTGAGGCTGCTTAGTGGATGCAGGTTTAGAGGAACTGCTGTGCAAGAGGCTGAATGCATTGTAGCTATAGATGAACTTGCTTTCTGCCTGTTCACCACCTGCCCAGAAAGGATAGGCCCTGGGGAGCTGTGCCGACTGGGGATTATGTACTGACAGTGGTGCCTGGAGGGACCCATTTTCCTCATGGCCAGTGGGATCCACCCCAAAGTGCTATCATGGGCCACCCCAAGCTCCTGCCCACTGCATCGTGGTGGCCAGGGATACTCAAGACAGGCCTACTGTACCTCCCCAGAGGGGGAGACAATGCCCTGCTGGCTCAGCCCAAGGCTGAGGAATGACCTCAAGTCTGATGGAAGTGGCCAGTGACGTGCACTGAGGCATCAGAGTCCTGGGCCTCTGCTTCCCTCCTGTCCCCACTCCTGACCAGGGTACAGGTGGGGCCATCCATGAAGCAGCAGAAGCATGCCTGGGCCCTGACCACCCCCCACCCCCACTGTGCTCATGCCCTGGCCACATCCATAGTCTGGTCACACCCACACCCTGTCCGTTACCCTCAACACCCTGGCCCTGCCCATGCCCCAGCCCCTGAGCAGCACCACAAGGCCAGTGCCCTCTGCGGCCCACACAGCCCCTGAGGCAGGAAGTTGATGGTGCCTGGACATCGCTTCTTCCGGCCTGACCCTCTGGGCCAAGTACTAGGAAACTCTCCCCCAAGGGAGGGGAAATGGTGACCATTTCCCAACAAGGCCTGGCTGGAGTGTTTGCACTCAAGAGCTGGAGGGGCCTCTGTCCCTCTGCTGACAGCCTGAGGCTCTTCAGAACCAAGTGCCGCCAGCCAGCCTCTTGCCTCACCACAGAGGAGAGGGGATTTGTGCTGTGAGGTAGTGGAAACTGTCAGCTCTGAGCCCTGCCCCTGGGTCATAGCAAGGAGTAGAGGCTGCCCACCCTCTGTGCCCTTCCTGGCCCCTGGATGTACCCTCAGCCCTGACCATTGGGCCGCCCCGTCTCAGCCCAGGACCTCCGGCGTGGACGTGACTGGGTGCTGGTCTGCTGCAGAGCCCAGCCCTCCTGATCCCTGGGGTCCATGCCCTGCCTGCAGCCATGCAGAGTCCCTCACCCCATGGCCCTCCGCCATCCTAAGAACTGTTCCCAAGAGCACCATGTCCCCTGTACCCAAGCCCTGGATCTGGGCCTCTGCTCCCTGCCCTCGTGACTCAGGTGGCCTGTACCTCGTCGCACCTCTCACAGGACCGGGTGCCTGGCACCTGAGTTTCCTGAAGTAGGGATGTTCCTGTCAGTGCTGTGTCTCTCTGGTGTCCCACAAAGGCCTGACAATGCAGAAGGGGGCAGGGACGTGTGGCCAGCAGAAAGCCAGGTCCCTGGGCGTGAATGGGCCCATTTCCCCATGATTGGTGCAGATGGCTGCCAGGGCACCCAGCCACCCTGCTGGGACCTCTGGGCAGGGTGGTGAGCACAGAAAGCAGAAGTCCTGAGTGGGGGATAGTCCCCTCTCTGAGCCAGCTGCCACGTGGCCTGGCCCCTCAACCCCTGAATGGCCCATTGGCCCTGAGGATGTGTCAAGCCCTGTTCCTGCCCCGTCCCTCAGTGAACACAACTCAGTTACCCTCTCCCTCCTTCTGCAGTTCCCACCAGCCCTCCTAGATCCTGCCCAGGAGGCCTGTGTCCTCCTCCCCAGAACGCTGTCATGGGCACCACTGACTGGCCCCTAGCTTATGGATCCACAGTGACTTTCCAGGGTCAGTAGCCATTGACGTGGTGTCTGAGGACTCAGGCCAGTGGCTGTCTTCTGGACAGACGGGTACCCTGAGCCAGGAGCCCATCGCACCTTGGAGCCCACACCTACTAATTGGTTTCAAAGGAAACTGCTGGGCTGGTCTGGGGCCCTGACAGGACCTGAAGAAGCCACCCATCACAGCTGAGTCAGGCCCTGAGCTCTAGGCTCCATCAGCCTGCTGGGCCGAGCACCTGAGCCAGTCCTTAACCTCTGGAACCTCAGCATCTTATCTGAGGGTGGTGGTAGCTCCTGGGCAGGGTGAGTGAGGGCCAGGGTAGTCCTGAAGCACAAGTATCTGCCTCCGTCTACCTCATCACACCCTAACCTCCAGGGACCCCCCAGCCACAGGGGCCGGAAAGCCAAGGGCACCCTGTGCCCTAACACGAGAACTTGCCCCTCAGGCGGAAGGTGTGAAGCCCGAGCCCTTTGAGAACCACTCAGCCCTGGAGATTGCAGAGCAGCTGACCCTGCTGGACCACCTTGTCTTCAGGAAGATTCCTTACGAGTAAGTGGATGCAGACACCAGGCCCTGCTCCTCAGCACATCCACAGCCCATCCCCAAGGCAGGGTGTTGTGCTCCAGAGCTGCAGGTCTCTATCCAGCCAGGTCCACCTCAGCTCTCTCCTCACCAGTGAGCTACGTGAGTGCGCACACACACACACTCTTCTGGAAGTGTCTCTAACTCAGAGTTCCTATTCTGAAGGTCTAGAGAGTCTGTATCCACATATGCTTGCACACCAGTGTGTGTGCATGTATGTATGGGTACGTGCATGCATGTGTGAGTGTGTGTGTGTGCACTTGTGGCCCATAGGAGCTACTTTGGGGACAGCTCTGGAGGTTGAGAGAGCCCCAAAGCCTAGTGCTCCCCTTTGTGGCCCATAGTTAGCCACTGCCCACCCCACTGTGTTCATAGTAATCATGCTCTTGGGCCAGGGATTTAGCTCAGTGGTTTCACCGGCTGCTGTGCAAGCACAAGGACCCAAGTTCAATCCCTGGTACCAAAAAAAAAAAAGTTCAACATAGTAATCATGCTCTTTAGGTAACTTTGTGTCCCTCTTTCTTCATTTGTGTGCAAACATAATATCATATTTGTGAACACTACTTGAATAAGTGCACTAGCAGAGACCGATCAATCCTCCAATCTGCCTAGAAAGGAGGACGGGAGGACTAAAGAAAGAAAGACAATAAAGACATAATTTTATGATACATGGGGGGCTGGGAGGTCAGTGCCTCATAGTGGGCAAAGACAAAGACACTCCAAGCTAGCCATTATTTATTGGGTGCACACAATAATAGGAGGGAGTATCAGGTGACTTAGGACTCAGAAGGTGGTGGTGATCCTTTGTTGATGAGGGCGATAAGGAGAGCATTCTTACAATAGTGAGACAAGATAGCAGGCTAAGGAGGAATCTGTCCTTCCCCTTTCTCTTGTTTTATTACTACTCCGTTCTCAAAGAACCAGGATGTCTTCAGCTGATGTACTCTTGCCCTTGAGCATCACAGTATCTCGGGACCATTGAGGCCTCAACTTGTGACTAGAGGCAAAACAGAGCTATGTTTCCGCATGCCATAGCCAGCTCTCACACAAGAAGACACTGAGCTAGACAGCTGTAGTCACACTTTAATTATGAAATGATTTTTCCCAAAAAATTGTGTAGACTGGCTCTCAACAATCCACAGTCCTCCCTAACAGCATTACTAAACCACAAGGTGATTTCAGTTCTCACTTTTATGTTTAAAGCTGAAGTGAACACCCTGTGGCAAAATATTTCTCTGAATTTCTAACAATTGTTTAGGAATAGTCTTCCAGAATTGGAATGGCCAAGGGGCAGCATTTGGGAAACCTGCCACTACCTTCCCAACCTCACTCCCTGGGTGGGGAGGAACAGGAGACTACGTTTCCACACCCAGCTTACCTCTGGGTGCCTCCTGTCCGTGGGGAGCACCCTGGTGCCTCTCCTGAACACCTTGTCACCTCAGGGCCTGATAGTCTGTGGCTTCCCATGAGTTGCCAGAACCGGAGCACACTGCTGCCCCGCCAGCAGGTCCTTTACCCTTTCATCTGCTCTTCTGGGTGCCCTTGTAGTTCCCTGATCCATAGCTCAGCCACTGCAAAGTGACTGACGCGGTGCTTTCCCCACCACAAAGAAAGCCCCCTCCTGGAACTTATAGCCAGCGCTGGGCCATTCCACATCTCCCATCAGTCTCCCGCAGACCCCTGAGGAAGTTTACAGACAGGACACCAAGGCCCTGGGGCACAGCAGGCCTAAAACCTCACAGCCTGTGCAAGGCAGAGACCCACTTTAGCCCAGGGCCTGAAGGTCACACCCCAGAAATTATATCCTCAAAAGGCAAAGAAACAAGGGTGCCATGAAGTGGGCAGCAGCCCTGACCACATTCGCCTGGGCCCTGCTCCTTCCTGCAGGGAGTTCTTCGGACAGGGCTGGATGAAGCTGGAGAAGAACGAGAGGACCCCATACATCATGAAGACCACCAAGCACTTCAATGACGTGAGTGTGGGTAGTCCTCCCTCCCTCTTCCTGTCTGCAACCTTTCCTAGGCAGGGTCTGCAGGGCCTACGTGGGGAGCAGGATGGCGGGAAACAGACTGGCCAGTCCCTTGGGCACCCATAGGTCTGTTAAGTGGGGACACTGAAGAGTCACACAAAGGCCCCTAGACAGGGTAGCTCTCAGTAAGTGGGGCAGAGCAGGGTCAGTCCTCAGAGCAGGCACCTCGAAGCACTGGGAGGAAAGACAGGAAGGAGGAGCAGAGTGCAGCCAGCATCTCAGTATCAGAACACAAACAGAGGGCCAGGGATTTAGCTCAGTGGTTCTGCCGCCTGCCCTGCAAGGGCAAGAACCCAGAGTTCGATCCCCAGTACCACACACATACACCAAAAAAAAAACATTATAAGAGTAAATTATTAGTAGTAAATAATTTGGGCTGGGGATTTAGCTCAATGGTTCCACTGCCTGCCTTGCAAGCGCAAGGACCCGAGTTCAATCCCCAGTACCAAAAAAAAAAAGAAACACACACAGTGCAGCTGGCAAAGGCAGGTACCGTCTTTCCCATGTGTGCCTTGCCAGAGACCTCTGAACCTCCTGTGTACCAGCCAGGAGCATCATTTGCCCTAGAGAGGACCCCAGACCTATCACAGTAAGACGGTGCCACAGGATAACCCCAAAGACACAGGGGCCCCCAGAGCTGCTGAGGGCCAGGCTGGGCTTGTGCAGACAGCTCCTAGGTGTCCCTGGCTGCCCCGGTATCCAGCTCCACGGCCTCCTCCTCCTCCTCCACCGAGATCCCACGCCAGTTTTCCTGAGGAAGAAAAGCAAGAAAAGTGGCCCACGGGTGCAGCACAAGGGTCCTGAGCTGACTCTAAGACACTGGGTTCCCACGAGTGCAGCACGCACATGCACACATGTACCACACACACATGCACATGCGTATGCACTGCACACACACATTCCCAGAATGGGAAAACTCGAGAGCAGCAGGAAGGGGGGCCCGGACAGGTCCCAGTGTCTTAGGAGGCAAGATCCACACCTGCAGCGACCATTTCCCAGGTTCTCTAGTGAAGGTGGTGACTGCCCTGGCTGAGCTTAGCCTCATGCCTACCACTGTGCTTTCTGTGCACAGCGGTCACCTGGCCCAGAGACGGGCTCATCTCACACTTGAGGCTCCGGAAGGGGCTCCAAGACTGTGTGGCAGCATAGGGGGAGGTGGCTGTGTGAGAGAAGACCTCTCAGGATTGCATCCCCATGTTTCTTCAAGTACCAGGCCCTGGCCCACGGTAGCCTCGAGACAGTCCTTGGGGATCTCATAGCCCTTCATTCCTGCAGTTTAATCACCAGCTCCCATCGAGAACCTCTGGTGGTTGGAGGGGGGGTTGATGGTTGGTCCCACTTGGTCCAGCCACCTGGAAGGGCCAGCTGTCACCCTAGCAGGGGACAACTTGCAACACACCCCATCCTGGAGGGACCCCGGAGCCCAGAGGAATGGGGAAAGCCCAGGACTACGGTGCTGGCTCCCAGCCCGGGCACTGGGTGACTCTGCTGTGAACACACTAGCAAAGCAGAGTCCTGTAGGTATCCCAGGAGAGACAGACAGGAGGGCCTTGGGAGCGGGTGAGCCTGACCCACCTCACAGGCACTGGCATGGCACCAGGCAGCCAGGCTCAGCCCGCTCCCTGCCTCTGGCCTCCATGTGTCCAGGGTTGAGTGGGAGACCCAGAGCAGAGTGAGTGCTCGCTATACTACGTGGCAGGCTTCATTCCATTTAACCCATTGTACTCCTGCATGGAGGAAGCCTTGAGAGCTAAGAGTTCTTACAATGAACAAATACTGACATTTTATGATTTTATTCCGCCAGCCTTTTGACATGGCAAATGACAGTTGCACATTTTCTCATATTCAAAGATTCTTATATCCCAGAGCCAAGTCCACAGTGGTACCCTAAACATGCAGGTGTGTGATTTTCCTCCCTTATCTTGTCCATCTTTGGTGTTGGTACCAAGGTAATGCTGGCTTCATAGATTAAATTGGCAGGTATTCTTTATTTCTCTCTTTTCTGGAAGATATAACTAACCCGTTTCTTTAAAAAAAAAATAGTATAACCTGGGGCTGGGGATATAGCTTAGTGGTGGCATATGTGTTTAATGTGCACAAGGCCTTTGCTCCCATTAACAGCACCAAAAAAGAAAAAAAAAAGTTAGTAGAACATGTTTACCTTTGGGGGCTTGGTTTGTTTGCTTATCAGCACTTGGAGTGGAACCCAGGGCCACACACACCTGAAGCACACACTGCACACTGAGCTACGCCTCAGCCAAGTTCACTTGTTTCCTTGACGGAAAGATATTTTAACTACTACCTCAACTTAATTAAGAGATATAATACATGTTCTGTTTTGTGTTCCTTCCTGATTCTCCTAAGTAGTTCTCCACACATACGTTGTTCTATAATCCCTTCTTCTTGATGTACATCCTTCAGACATTGTTTTCAAGAGGATTTCTTTCTTTTTAAATAACAAATAGTCTTTTTTCTCTGAGCTGAGGCCTGAACCCAGGGCCTTGTGCGTGTTAGGCAAGTGCTCTACCACTGAGCTACACCAAGCCCTTTTTATTTTATTCAAGACAGGGTCTCACTAAATTGTCCAGATTGCACCTTAAACTTGTTAATGTTCTGCCTCAGTCTCCAGAGCATCTGTGCTTACAGACATGTTCCCCTGTGCCCTGCTAACCAGTAGTCTTTTTTTTTCTTTATAATAATTATAGATTCTTAGGAAGATGCAAGGAAATGTGCAAGGAGGTCAGTACTTCCTCCTGTACCAGCTCCTGGCAATTCCAGGTCCCTGAGCCCCATCTTCTCCCCCTGGGGCTCCTCCAGATCCACCCAACTTGTTTCGTGGGTGTGTTAGTGGTCAGGCCCAGGAGTCGGTGGGAATCTCCTCTCCTGTGCATGACCTACCCAAGCTAGTTGTGTGGCGGAAGACTCCCAGAGCTTGCAGAGTAACTGCTTTCTTCCATGAACCCCAGAACCCCTCAGTCAGGGTCTAGAGGGGATTCCCATGGGTGCCTAACTAGGCCACATTAAACTTCTGTATTTGTTATGAGAAAAATAACAAGTTTACATTCCCATTTGGAAATTTATCTCTTTTTCCATTATTCAAGGCTTTTGCACTCTTGGTAATTTTGTTTCCATGTAACATCCTACATGATTCTTGTTAATTTAAATCCCTTGGTAATTTACAAATCCCCATTTTTATTTTGGAGCTAATCTCTTTTTCATTGTATTTTCTAATTAGTTATTGCTTTTTGAGACAGGGCCTCACTGTGTAGTTCAGGCTGGCCTTGAACTCACTATGGAGCCCAGGCTGGCCTCAAACTCACAGTGATCTTCCTGCCTCAGCCTTCCGAGTGCTGGGATTACAGGCATGTGCCACCAAGCTCGGCCTAGTTATTGCTAACTTATAGGAAAACTTTTTATTTTCATAGGTTGAGTCTTTACCCAGCTATCCTATTTACTCTCCAGTCCACTCTTTAGGAATTTTCAAACGGGCAATCATGTCTGCCACAACTAATGATTTATTGTCTCAGCAAGACTTATTCCTCTTACTTTTTTCCTATTTTATTGCATTGGCTTAAAGATCAGCAACTTGATTGCTTCTGAAATCATCCGTAATGAGGACATCAGTGCACGGGTGAGCGCCATCGAGAAGTGGGTGGCTGTGGCCGACATCTGCCGTTGTTTACACAACTACAACGCCGTGCTGGAGATCACTTCTTCCATGAACCGCAGCGCAATCTTCCGCCTCAAAAAGACATGGCTCAAAGTCTCTAAGCAGGTGTGGGCAGAGGCTGGCACCACTGCAGTTTGGAGTTGGGCTGGGGTTGGGGAGGGAGAGCCCGGGGTGGCCACTAGACATCTACAGGCAGGCAGAGGCCTGGATTTAGGGCTCACACTCCCTGGTTAAACAGACTCACACCCCATCTGTCAGCAGGACCAAGTATCATGCCCACACATGCGGCTTTGGAACCTCTGGGACTCTGAGTCCCACTGAATAATTCATATCCCAGCGTAGGAAGTGTGAGGCTGAGATTGATGAAACACTCTGCCTCTTGGTTGGGGGAAGAGTAGGGCTTCACAGGGTCCCTCCCAGATATGCAGAGTGGCTAAAACACTGTCACAGAATCCCTTTCCAGGGCATTAATTTCACTGGCCCTCTGGCCACCAGAGTTGGGTGGCTCTGTTACCCATCAGAATTGGTCATCTTAGGTGTGAGTTTGATCTTTGTTCCTTCAAAATATGATTCTGAACCACTGAGAAGCCCTGAGAACCTCCACATCATCTAGGCCAGTTCGGCCTGTTGAGGTTCAGGCAGAGATGTTGGCAAGGCCTGGGCTAATCCAGCTCAGCACCTTTCCTCCCACCCTCCTCTGTCAGGATGAAGTCATCCTTTCCAGAGTGCTCTCAACCAACTCCTCTTTCTCTTCCCTCTGGGGACCTCCTGGAACCCACATTCTGCATCTCTTGGCCACATTCTCCAGCATCACCCTCTTCACAGAATTGGCCTTTCTGAAATCTTCCGTTCTCTTTCAAGACTACAGACAGAGGGCAGTTAGGCAGTGCACGTGCCTGGCCTGCACTGCAGGATGCTGTCCAGGACCTGGGGCCAGCTGCCCCGGCCCACTGCCCTCCACCCTCTCAGAATAGACCCAGCCAACTTCTCCAGCTCTTCTGCTCATGTGATGGTGTGTCTGTAGAGTTGTTATTGACCTACCAAATCGCCGCATTCTGTAGGGTGCCAGAAGTACAGCCTCTGCATCTTGTTCTTGTCACTCCCTTAAATGTGCTGGCCCAACACAAAAAAAGTATTACCCCAAGTCCAGTCCAGTCCTGGACGTGAATTGAGCAGTCAAGTGCAGTTTGGGACTGTTCATTCCTTCTTCTTTCATTCCTGTCCCCATCCTCTTTGTAAACTGTCACTCTCCCTCAGGAAAGGATCGGATGCTTCGTCATAGGACGGCACCAGTGAGTGACGGGGCTTTGTGTGTTTCCTCTCCCCACTTCCTGGGGATGGTTGTATTTTAGTAGGGACAAAAGCTTTTCTTCAAATTCATTCCTCTTGAGGAGGAAACACTCTTGGCCACTAGAAGGCTTCCATTCAACGAATAGGAGGGGCTGTCATAAACTGTCTTCCTGTCCCCAAGGCAGCCTCTTTGCTTAGTCCCTGTTTCAGTCACATATCAAGCCCTGGTCCCCTTCTCCCCTCTAGCACTCCACTTACCAAAGTTGCCCAAGAGCCTGGTTCTGGGAAGCATTGAAGGGTGGAAGCTGCTGGCTCAGCCAGAGACACGTGAGCTGCTTCAAGTTGGAGCACACTTGTTGAGAGCACCAGGGAAAACACTGTGCCTTCCTAGGCCATATAACTCGTTCTTCGACAGAATGTGACAGCCTAGGAGAAGCAGACAACACAGCGAGCTCAGAGATGCAGAAGGAATCAAAATGTGCTCTCAGAGGTATAGCTGATCCCTGATGTGTACAGGAAAGCCCCACATCAGAATGGCTTCTGCACATTTTCATGGCCTCAGAGCTTGATGACACTTCACCCAGAGCTCTGAGGAGCTCCTGATCTAGCCTCTGTCTCCCCAAAGTCTACAATGTCTGAACTAGTATTGCCCCTGGGGAACACCTAGACTGCCCTCCATTTTTCAGGGCGGCACACTGGGGCCCATGGAGGGGAGCAGAGTGGCGATTTGCCTTTGGGCATCCCTAGGGGTTGACAAAGCCTGCAGAGCCGTCTCTGATCACTCCTTTGCATGTGGGTGGACAACAGCAAGGAGGGGAGGCTCTGGCTGATACTTGTCTTGGGAGGCAAAGTGTGGAGCCACACAGCTGCTCTGCCCTTCTTTCCCCTCAAAGGGTGCACATTGATCTTTTCTTCCATCAACATGGAGACTTTGGTTGTCATTTTCTTTGGCAGAGTTCTCAGACAAAATCTGATCCAAAGATTGTGCACATTGGTTTTTTTTAGCCTTTTATTTATTTTGAGACAGGGTCTTGCTAAATCACTAAGTTGAGCAGACTAGGATCAAACTTGCGGTCCTCCTGCCTCAGCTTCCCAGAGTGCTAGGATTACAAGAGGGTGCCTCCATGGCTGGCCACAACTGAGCAACTCTTGGCCCCTGGGCCCATGTCTCCTCCAGGACGATTAGCACTCCTGGTCATATGGCACAAAGCCACCTTGAGCATAGTTTCTCAGCCACATTCTGGATTTTGGAGACCAGTCATGGAGATGAAGCACTGATCCATCTTACCTTTTATAAATGAGGCTGCTAAGGACCCTAGAGGTGAAGAGATTTTCCTGGGCCTCCTTGGGAGAGGAGCTCGAAGCCTAACCCAAGGAAACACACTCTATGGATCACACCTGACCTCTTCAGCAAGACTCCAGCCTCAAGGATCCTGCACCAGCCAATGTGTGGGCTTAGCATTGGGCAAACTCTCACCAAGGGATTCTCTACTGGAGGCTTTTCTCCTTGTGACCAGTCCATCCTCCATCTTTTCTCTTGGTTCTTAATTTTGGGTGATTGTTCCTGGTACAGTGAAGTGCAGCTGTGAGGAGATGGGTACAGCTCATGAAAAGATCCCAGTCATGGTCTGGATGCAGGCTCCTTGGGGTCACTCACCAAGGCCTTCTGACACAGACTGCCTCATGTCCCATGCACACTCAGAAACCACACCGGCTTCTGTGTTCCGAGTGATGTACACAAGCCCAGACAGGAAATGAGGACCCAAGCCTGACTCCTGAGGAGGCTGGGGGTGAAGTTGGCAGATACAAGGCAAATATGGCAGCATGCTGGAGTGGGGCCGTGGGCCTTGACACATGCCGTGTGTCAAATGCTTCTAATTCCTTCTAGACAAAAGCCTTGATTGATAAGCTGCAAAAGCTTGTGTCATCAGAGGGCAGATTTAAGAATCTCAGAGAAGCTCTGAAAAAGTAAGTCATGTGTCATTTTGTCACTGTTATGTTTAAAAGTACAGACCTGCTTCGCAGAGGCCTGGCCAAGTCACACAGCCAGGGCAGGATGTCTGTCTGTCTGCCTGTCCCCTGTCTACCACAAGACCCCTAACTCCCTGGCCCCCATGCTGGGTCAGCTTTCCCTCCACCATCTCCAGGGCTGGTAGCACTTCCCAGGAGCAGCACAGGAGGGGCACAGGAATCCTCATGGTCATAGCAGCTGTAGCTTTCAACAGTACTTTTTTGTATTTTAGTAATTCTGAATCAGCTTATGTGTTCAACTCAGTATATTTATTTAAGGTGGTTGTGTTTCCTTTTTCACCTGAGAATTAGTCATCAAAAAACCAGGGGAATGAGCCAGGGATTTAGCTCAGTAGTTCTGGCGCCCGCCTTGAAAGCGCCAAGTCCCAAGTTCGATCTCCAGTACCAAAAACAAAAAACAAAACTCAGAGGGTATATAGAGACAGCACCATCTTGGAATGAAAGAAATGTAATTTTGAGTTAATCAGGCCTTATAGTCTGCAAAGCACTTCCCTGGCCATTGCACACGTAGCCCATCCACACGACTGGTGAGATAGGTCTCCCAGCCAGGGTGTTCTGGGCACTTTGACCAGTATAGTTCTTTGCTGTGGGAGGCTGCCTTGTGCACAGTGGGGCTCTTAGCAGCATCCCTGGCGTCTGCCCCCAGATGCTAAAGGTACCCTCCGGGTACATCCAAAAACGTTACCAGACAGCCAGAACTGCCCTCTGGAGGACTCCAAGCCCACTCCCCCGGTCCTGTTTTCCCAGACCAAAGCTGAAGAGCGAGTGGCTGTGCCAAGGACACATGACCACAGCACCAGAGCCCAAACTGTGCCCAGGCCTGCTGCAAGGCCAGTGCTGTGAGGTCTGCCATGGATAGCAGCCTCTCTGGAAAGCAGCGGCTCAGCCGCTCTGCATGCCCTGTGGCCTCGCCCCCGTGTGAACTGTGGGCTTTGCCATTATCAACCTTCCCTCTCCTCCAGCTTCTTTTGTTGACTCCTGTGGCATCCCTTTTTCTTCTTGCCTGAGTGGCCACTCACCTTGGAGAGACCCTGGGATCCTCCAGGGGTACCGGGTCCTGAGGAATCCCCTTTCTCTCCCATGAGGCACGCACTGGGGTCACTGCCTGGCACCTGGGCACCAGACAGACAAAGCTTCCGGCCCTTGACAACAGCTTGGACGCTCTGCAGCCCAAACCATCAGCCCATTGCCCCCTCTTGTGTCCTCCTGCCGTTCTCGGCCACCCTCCCCATCTCTGTGTGCCATTGCCTTGGCCATCTGCACTTTGTGTCCTCAGACAGATGTTGCCACATCTGTGCTGTCTGGCCATCTTTCCTCTGCCAGGGCTCCGCGAAGCCCCTGTGGACTGTGCTTGTGGGAGCAGCCCTACTGTGCATTCTCCAGTTTGTCTGTCTGCCCTGGTGCTGCCCCATCTGCCTCCTTCATATGCTTCCTCGTCCGCACAGCAGCACACCGCTGTCTACACTGCCTCGTGGCCCCCTTCTGTCTGCATCTCCTCCTGATTCTTCCTTCTTTCAGGTTCTTGTGGGCCTGTGTAAGGGTCCCCTGGCCCCCCTGCTGCTGGCAGCAGGGGCAGAGGTGGCCTCTGCGGGGTCTGGGAGTTAGGACCTTTAGGCCAGCCAGGCCGCCCTCCTGAATAAGTAGGGTCAGCCAAAGGAGCTAAGGTTTCATACAGAGTAGGGTCACAGAAGTCCTGGGTATCTGTATCACTGAGGCAGGGGACAATGCAGGAGTGAGATAGAAGTCTGCAGGCACAGCGGGTGACCTGTTCAGACAAGCAGCCCACACCAGCCTCCCTGTGGGGCTTGCAACCCCATTCATATTTCCCTGGAAATCATTTTCAGCCTGTGATTAAAATCTGCAGCCTCAGGGCCAGGGATTTAGCTCAGTGGTTCCACTGCCTGCCTCACAAGCACAGGGTTCTGCGTTCCATCCCCGGTACCAAAAAAAAAAAAGCCAGAACCTGGCAGCAGAAGGTTTGCTGCCTTTGCTGGCTAAGACCCCACCCTCAAATGCCACATCCCAGCCTCCCAGCCACACTCTCGGATGTACCTCGGCCCACCAATACTCCTGGCTGTGCTCACCCCTTCAGTGCCCTGCTTGGGAACCCAAAAGTGACCCTGCCTGCCCCTCGGCCCCTCCTGCCACCCTCTCACTGACCAGAGCCTCCCCACATCTCCATGTACAAAAATGCAGCCAAGAACTAAGTTGAGCAATTCTTTTAGGGCCAACTCCATTTGCCTGCCCTGTCTCAGCCCAGCCCAGCACACTGACATATCTGGACTTTTTGTCTTGAATTCGAGTGAGAAATCCTTGATTCAGAGGCACACGGGACAGGTTTCTGTCCTAGTCTGTTCCCCTGAATCTAGGGCAGGGGTGTCTCTGGCGGACCCTGACAGCAGCTGCTTGCCAGGCCACCCCAGCACTAGTGAATGGGGTGGAGACCTGTGGACCTCCGCAGACACGATGAGCCCAAGGCTGCCATCCAGAGTTCCAGAATCCCCAGCCTCCTAGAGGCCAAGCGCCTGTTTCTACCCTCATTTTCTGCCTGTGACATGACACAGCAGCTGGTATCTAGGTGACAGAAAACAAGACGAGACCCTGTACCCCACCCTGTGATGATTTTCTCTTTTCCCAGTACCCAGTCAACCACAGCACATGCCAGAACCTTGGGTCTGTGTGCCAGCTGCACTCAGCCCACACAGCCGAGGCCCTTGGGACTCTGCACCTGTGCAGACAGGCAGCGGCTCTGTCGCCATATGTGAGCTATTTGGATGAGCTGAAGCCTAGGGCAAGGCCAGCTCCCACCTGGAAGAGGCCATGGCACCCACAAGGAAGGAGCCCAGTGTACCGTGTGCCCCCTCTCAGTCTGATGTTCAGCAGTGCTTGGGCCCCAGGCAGGGCATCTGTGGGGCCCCCAGGCCATCCTCAGTCCCCTCGGGGCTCTGGGCGTGTGTGAGGGAGAGAAAAGCTGCTGATTAAGAGTGCTGCAGTGCCTTCCTTCTAGGCCCTCCCAGGAGGTGCTAGGTGGGGACAGTTTGATGGGGCTGCTGGCATCACCTGCAAGTAACTGGACTGCCTATCACTTTCCAGCCGCGGGACCATGGAGTCCCGCTTAGGGCTAGGGGCTCTCTGAATCTCCAGCCACTCCTCCCCAAGATTACCTGGCTGCCCTCTCATGTGGCTGGGGACAGGTCAAGGGGACGGGTGGGAACAGGTGAGGGGAGCAGGTCAGGGTGATGGGTGAAGGGAAATGGGTAAGGAGGGATCAATAGAGGGACAAGTAAGGGAGAGTGGGTGAGATAAAATGGAGGGCACAGACGAGGAGGAAGAGGACGGGAGGGAGGGGCGGGTAAGGGTCAGTACAGGTGAAGGGGAACGAGGGCAGCCAGAACATGTGAGGGAGACGGCGACTGGGGGCAGGGACAGGTGCTTGGGAAAAGGTGATGGGGGATGGGCAAGGGAGGACAGGTGGGGAGGCAGGTGGCGGGACCAGTGAAGGCCGAGAGCACCCAGAGAACCTGGCCGTCAGCAGACTGCCACAGCCTTCCAATACCACACCCACTGTTGAGATCTTTGGCTTATTTCTCCATCAGGGCCATGAGCCTGGGCCTCAGACCCTAGTCTGATAGAAGGAGATGAAAGACTGCCCAGTAACAGCTGTCTATGAGAAGGGCAGAGAGACCCAGGCGGCTCTTCCATGCCCGAAGGAGACTGACACCCTCTAGGGACAGAACTGGGGTCTCATGTATGCCAGGCAAGTGCTCCAGCTCTGAGCTGTGTCCCCACCCCAGCCTTATGTCTATTCTATCCCAAACCACAGCTGTATATATTCAAAACTGTATTATAAATATGTGGGCTGAGTGGGTATAGCTCAATGGTAGACACTTGTCTAGCATGCAGGAGTCCCTGGGTTCAATCCCCAGCACTGCAGTGTACGCATGTGTATGTAATTTGAAATCACAGTCTGGTGTGCAAATACATATATGCATAATAAGAACAAAGGTTTCACAAACATCTGCCTTTATTCCATGCAGTGAACTCAAGTATTTCCCACTCTGTTCCACTTTTTTTTTTTTTTTTGCTACCGGGGATCGAACTCGGGTCTTTGCGCTTGTGCAGCAGGCGGTGAAACCACTGAGCTAAATCCCCGGCCCCTCTGTTCCACTTTTTAATCTGGCCTACACCTTCTAAATTGATTCTTACAATCACAAAAGAGCCAAGGCACAGTTAGAAAACCCTCTGTCACCATGTCCCCAACACCCAGTGCCCACCCCATCACAACTTCCCTAACCCTGTGCCAGCTGCACTGGGCTTTAACAGTCTTCTTTAAATTAACACTTCTTCCTTCGCAAACATTTAAATAAGTAAGTTTTATATCACGGAGATACATGGCAAAGCCAGCACACTTATGTAACTCCAAGGTTACCATGAAAAAAATATATCATAAAAAGAAAGCAGTGTTATTAAATTCTATCTGGATATTAATGCTTGTCAGCTCAGACACCAGGACCTGTTGGTGTTTGCTTAAAAAGGAAAAAACAGTGAGGGGAGGAGATGCTGAGTGTTGGAAGTGTCACAGCCACACTCGCACCAAACACGGCTCCTCTGGGAGCAAGGGGACAGCCAAAAATCCAGGCTTTTTAGTGTGTGAATCACTGTTAAGACAGTGCTGCCAGGGGTTTAGCTCAGTGGTTCCAGCACCTGCCGTGCAAGTGCAAGGTCCCGAGTTCGATCCCCGGTACCAAAAAGAAAGAAAGTAAGACAGTGTCTGTGCACCTCTGAAATCAGCTCCCAGACCACCTCAGACTGTTTTTGCTGCCATTTATGCTGTGCACACAAGGAGCCTAAGCTCAGAGGAGCCCAGCCCTGGCTCAGGGTCACACAGCAAGCAGATGAGGGACAGGGCCAGATTTCTGTTCTTGATCTGCCATCCTCCCTGCCTTGCCTTCTGCCAGTATGGCAGGATTGTCTAGATGCCCCAAGGAGACAAGTGAGGTGGCTGGAAAGGAGTGGAGCACTGTGTGAGGAGCCCCTAGAAGGAGCAAGGGGAGTGAGTCCATCCCAGAGTGCAGTGCCCGCGGACCCTGTCACAGCCCCTGCCAGCCCCAGGTCTGGCCATCACACCAGGCTCCCATCTCCTGAAAATATAGTGCAAAGCCCCCACCCCGTCATTATCCAGGTGACTCCCAGGAAATTATCTCCGAGGGCCAGTGTTTCCCTGTGGTCCCTGGCTGGGGAGGGAGGGCCAGGGATGCTGTTCTGCAGAAAGGGGCCGGTGGGCCCTGGGGGCAGGGCTGCAGGGTGCATGGGGGGCACTGGGTGGAGTGGCTGGTGACAGAGGGCAGAGGTGGTGGGGGTCTGTGGCTCAAGGAGGGGAGAGACGTTTGGCTCAGGCCCCAGACAGCCCCTTGTCACCCCACACCAAGGGACAGACCTCAGCTGGCGGCTGAGGGCCAAGCTTTGCTTTTTTTCCTGGCAAATAGAAACCCCTCTGCCTCTAGCCAAGGAAAACATGTATGCAGGGTGTCCTGTTCTTGGCACAATTCCTTTTTTAAGTGAAAAAATTCTGTGAATGCCATTTGCTTCCAAGCTGTGACCCACCCTGTGTCCCTTACCTGGGGATGTACCTCACCGATCTGGCCTTCATTGAGGAGGGGACCCCGAACTACACGGAGGACGGCCTGGTCAACTTCTCCAAGATGAGGATGGTATGTTTCCAGGGGAGGGCAGGAACCTCAAAACCCAGCCAGGTGCTTCAGTGCAAAAACCCTCAGGTACTTTGGTGCTGGACTGAGTCAGCAGCCCCAGTAAGAGCCAGGTGTCAGGCGGGTGCCAGGCCTCAACCCCATGTTGCCCCTTTAATCTGACAGTCTGAGAGGCAGGACCCCCCTGCTCCCCACCTTACAGAGGGCAAACTGAAGCTTTCGAGGTCGAGGGACAGGGCCAAGTTCGCCCCACAAGTAGAGGGTGGAGCAGATGCCACCACCCACACCCCTTCCACGTTGCTCATGGAAACCGTTGCAGCATGCACTTAGGCAGCACGCTTCAAACTTTCCCCAGAACGTAGGACCTAGGAGGAGCCTGAGGAGACCATCAGCTTCTCCCTGCTCCAACCAGAGCCCCTGCTTTCACCAGTTTTGTACAATGGGCCTCCATGTTAGTGTTTCTCTGTCGAGTGACAGGGCTGGAGCACTTCCACATCACATCTCGTGCCCAGTGGGCACCTCGGTGCCTTTATCCCTTGCTGGAGTCGCGGGTTCTGTTTCTCACTGTGGCGTCATTTGAGCCACTGATTTGAAGGAGGGGCTTAGTTTCCTCTCTCAATCGAATTATCATAATTAGCTCATGGACGCTTAAGAAGTATCACCCTTGGAAGCAGGTTGCCAGCTTCAGGAAACCCCTGCTGACTTTGGTGGCAGGCATACACCTGTAATCCAAGCCTTCTGGGAGGCTGGAATGAGAGGATCACAAATTTGAGCCCAACTTTGCCAATTTAGCAAGACTCTGTCTCAAAATAAAAAATGAAAAGGAGTAGCTCAGCACGAGGTTCAGTCCCAGGGCCCTTTGTTCATACAAAGTGAGATGGCACTGAGCAAGCATAGTCTTCTAAAACTCCCTGCCTTCCCACAGATATCCCACATTATCCGAGAGATTCGCCAGTTCCAACAAACTGCCTACAAAATCGAGCACCAAGCAAAGGTAAGCTGGCAGCACCTGCCCGGCCCCGGGTTCATGCAAGGCTCTTGTCAGCCATTTCCTTCCTCACCTGCACACTTTCCCTTCCTGAACCCTCATAGGCCCAACTCAGATGCCCTCCCTATAGGGATACCTTCCCCATTCCCTGTCCCCTGGTCAGAAATGAGCTGTGCCTTATTCATGTCAGGCCTGTGCTTAGCTTTGACATCTGGTTTATAACCAGGTCCAAGCTCCCAAGGCAAGAGAGGCAGGGTCTAAACATGTCTTTTGTTTTTGTTTTTGTATCAGGAATCGAACTCAGGGCCTTGAGCTTGCCAGGCAGGCGCTATGCCACTGAACTATATCCTGGGCCCTAAATATGCCTTTTTGAAAAGTACTATGTTCACAAGTCACAAAACTCACACTGGTCCCTCCCAAAGGCCACAGCATCCCCAATTGCTTGGGTCTATGTCCACAAGCAGTCCATAAACACAAGTGAACTTTTTTTTTTTTTTTTTGGTACCAGGGCTCAAACTCAGGACCTTGTGCTTGTGAGGCAGGCACCAGAACCACTGAGCTAAATCCCCGGCCCTGTACTTTGTATACTGTAGTGTAATCTGCTACGTACTGCTCAGCATTGTTCTTTTTCTTCTTACTGATAATACACCTCAGGGATCAGTCTGGGCTGAGACAGGTGCACCCTCGTGTCTCTGTGGCTGCAGAGAAATCCACTCACATAGCCTCCTCTATGCTGATGGATGTCCCACTTGTTTGAGTCTCTTGCTGTCGCGGACAAGGCCCAGAGAAACACCTATGTCCCCAAGCAGGCTTTGCTGCTGTGCACTTCCAGTCACCACAACCAGGAGTTTTGCAAAAGACAAGCAGATTCTTCGTGAGGCAGCCAAACATGTGGAAACAGAAAAACAAGCCTCAAGTCCGCCTCCTGGAGGGTGGGATTTGGGGGTATTTATGGGCTGAGGAGCAAGGAGCAGAGGTTGGGTTAAAACTTCCTCAGCTCTCACCACAGTGACCCCTGAGTTGAGGTTCTGTGCACTGGAAGCAAGTAACTCAGAGCAGATGGAGGTGGGAAGGCTCATTCAGGGGCTGAGAGCTGGTGACCTGAGGCTCCGCATCTGGAAGGAGAGAGGGAGGCAGGGGCGTGCGGTCCTGAGGTGGCGCCTTGCCCAGGGAGCTTCACTTCCTGGCGAGGCAGGCCATGTGCAGTGGGAGGGCCCCATAGCCTCGGAGGACAGCGTTAGTCCCTGCTGAACTCGACAGGGCTCCTGGGCTCCTGGAAGGATCTGCAGTGTGGTCCCTGGGACAGTGGGACCCCTGAGAGAAAGCTGTATAATTGGACTAACTTACATTTTAAAGGATTTCAGGACCCTATAAAAAACGGTTGGCAGGTCGGTCTCATTTCATCATTCAAGCCTTGAGTTGATCACTTCATTTTACACACAAACAACTGAGATTTGCTAATCAGACCTCCTGGGCTCTCAGGCCTAGGACCTCACCCTGCCCAGTCACCCATTTGGTCTCTCTCAAGCATCCTCACCTTATTCACAGTTAACAAAAACCAAGTGCCAGACACAGCCACAAGAACACCAGAAAATCCAGCTTTTATCATTTGCCTTTCTACTTTCTTTTGTGATCAGTGTGTTGAGCTGGACATAGTAGTGCATGCCTGCAATCCCAGCTACTCAGGAGGCTGAGTCAGGGCAATCACAAGTTTGAGACCAGTCTGGGCAACTTAGTGGGGCCCTGTCTCAAAATAAAGTTTATAAAGGACTGGGAATATAGCTCAGTGGAGAGCAACTGCCTACCATGTGCAAGGCCCTGGGTTCAATCCCCAATATTGGGAGGAAAAAAAGAAAAAGAATTTGTTTATTTTCTTCCTTGTGAACTCCTGACCTCTTTTCAGCTGACTAGAAAAGAAAAGGTAGTGGGTAATTAACTGGGCCAGTTTGTGTTGCTCTTTATTCAATAAGCAAATATTTACTGAGCAAGTGCTACACATCTGGCACTAGTTAGGCCCTGTAGCACAGCAGTGACAGGCGTGGTGGCACATGTCTGTAATCTCAGCACTCTGGAGCCTGAGGCAGGAGGATTGCCATGAGTTCAAGGTCAGCCTGGGCTACATAGTGAGATCCTGTCTCAGAAAAAAAAAGAAATAGGTGAACTTATAGTTTTATATATACATATTGTGTGTGTGTGTGTGTGTGTGTGTGTGTAGCACTGTGGATTGAACCAAGAGCTACTCAGTCTACCAGGGAACACCTAGGCTCAAAGCCCACCAGTGCCACTCACAGCTGAATACATTCTGCAAAGCTCTTACCTGCCTTGCCTGCTAAAAGTTCTTCTACCAATGGGGATTTAGCACAGTGGCACCTTGCCTGCCTCACAACCACAATGTCCTGTGTTCGATCCCTGGTACCAAAACACAAAACAACAACAAAAAAGTTTTTATACCAAGCTAGGACAGGTCATTGTGGTAATTAAGTGTGACACCTTTGTCAAAAGTACTCTATAAAAGCCTTGCAACAAGACATGAGCCCCTGAGGGATGAGAACCCTGGGGTGAGCTGATGAGGGGGGTCTGATGTAGCTATCACTGGGCAAAAGAAGCAGACTTTGGGGGAAAGGCCTGTGGGGCAAGGGCAGGTGTTTAAAGGCCATGGGTCTCAATCTTCAGCATGCGTCAAAGTCAGATTCACCAGAAAGGATGACGTTTACAGTCTGTAACTTAAATAAAATGAGGATCAGGGCTGAAAGCCCAGCATCCTGACAGCATTGGCGCTGCCAAACACTCTTTAGAAAGAAACATGTTAACCTGTAATAAGAACCCCAGTATTCCTGTTCCTACAGTGTATTGTTCTGATTCCTTTACTACTACAAAATACCTGAGGCCTGGTACTTTATAAAGAAACAAGGTTTTTTAGCTCACTGTTCTCAAGGTTTCAGCTATGGCACCAGCACCTGCTGGGCCCGTGAGGGCCTCCTGGCAGGTAGCATCACCAGGGTGGAGCATTCTTCAGACAGAAGACAGACAGGAGGAGTCAGTCTCTAACCTCTTAACGTTACCTCCTGGGGACCAAGCTTCCAACACGGGAGCCCTTGGGAAACACACTCAAACAATATCCAGACCACAGCGTGGGGATTTATGCTGTAAACAAAACATGTAGTTGAAGCAACTGAAGCTGTATCATAGAAGATATGCATTGTAGCACTTTATATATAAAATACAAAAAAACCTGGAAACAACTGACATATCCAAAAATAGGGTATGGGTTTGGTAAAATCTAGTACAGAAAAACGATGCGGTACAACAGAAATTTTTCATTATAGTGTAGGTGATGGGGTACCAGATGCCATCCACTCACTGTTACGTGAAAAAGTAATTGTATGTTGTAGGAACTAGAAGGCCATACAAAAATGAAAATGGTTGTTTTATACTGATAGAATTATGGGCTTCTTTCCTCCAAATATTTATTGAACATCACATCCTTTCTTCTATAATAAAAAACCATACCAAGACAAAACTGTCCATTTAATTGGGCAGTGTTTGGGGACTGCAGTTTGCCCAGCCTGAAAGCCACAGAAGTACCAGCCATGGGGCCCACATGGGGCTATGTCTGGGGTCACTAGGGTCCCAGTGCCCTGCAAAATCTCAGAAGTTACCAAAAAAAAGGTCAGCATCTTTTCTGTCTCCTGCCACCTTTGAAACCTTTCTCCCAAGCTCTGATGTCCAATACAAATAAATATTTCTGCTTGTCAAGCATCTTTCTTCAACGGCTTTACAGAAGTGATGTTTGCTGTCAGCCTCCCGCTAAAGGAGACTATCTTAGGGAAACTGGTCTTGAGCATACTCATTGTAGAGAAAACCAATAAGTCTGCTGATCCCCAGAGAGTTTGAGAGTCCAGAGAACTGTGTGTTCCAGAAAGGACATAGAGGCACTAGCAAGGGCTAAAAGACCAGCCTGTGTCACAAGGTCACAACGTGCTGTGTCTCTGTCATCAGTGTGAATTGAGCCACCCTGTGACACTCAAAGTCATTTTGCTAGAGGTGCTGGTGTGAGCTAGTAATCAGACAATAAGAGTCATTCCAGGGTAAAACTGTAGCTCAGTGACAGAGCATTTGCTCAGCACTCACAAGGTCCTCGGTTCGATTCCCGGTACTACAAAAAAAATCATCATCATCTCCTCAGTGACTATTACTAATTAGTATACTACACTGCTGGATTTGAACTTCACAGAGGCAGACAGAATCAATTAGCCAAGACAAAAACCCAGAACCAGGCATGGTGGTACATGCCTGTGATCTTCAAACTCTGGGAGGCTGAGGCAGGAGGATTGAAAGTTCAAGCCCAGTCTGAGCAACTTAGTGAGGCCCTGTCTCAAAAATAATTTTTTTAAGGCTAAGGATGTAGCTCATTATGAAGGCCCTGGGTTTGATCCTCAGTACCCAAACATTAAAATTTTTTTAAAAGGGGCAACACAGACTTGATTTTTCTCAAGTAACTATCAGAAGATTCTCAAACACATAATAAATATAATTGTTTCCTTTCTACTCTGGGTTTAGGGTGAGGGTGTTTGGTTCCAAAGGACTGACAGTAAGCCTTGGAAAGACTCTAGAGATGGGGCCGCCTGTGAGATTCACACTCAGAACTCTCATGGCACATTTTGTGTGGAATTTGGCCAAGGGCTTGAGAACAAGAGTGGGTGGGGAGAAAAGAGGAAAGAGAAGAACCTAATTCCTGAGGATGAGCTGTCCTGATGGTCCACTCTAACATTTTGCCCCTGAGGCTCTTCCTCAGGACCTCAGTTTCTCCCTTACCTCTTAGTGCATGAAAATCACGTGATACTATAGCATCCTAATGTTTATATACATTTTTGTCCCAACATTTTATTAGGACACTTTTTAAACAGAACCATAGAAAGAATTGGGAATACTCATCCACCTCCCACTTAGATTCAACAATTGAACTTTAAGATTTTTTTTTTTTTGGTACCAGGGATCGAACTCGGGGCAGGCATTGACACTACTGAACTAAATTCCCAGCCCCTGAACTTTAAGAGTTTTTTAAAGGCAGTTCTTAGCATTGAATCCAGGACTTCACGTATGCTAGGAAAATGCTCTGCCACTGAGCAACACCATCAGCCCACAGATTTTTTTTTTGTATCAGGGATTGAACTCAGGACCTTGCACTTGCAAGGCAGGTGGTGGAACCACTGAGCTAAATCCCCAGCCCCAGATTTTTTTTAATATAAGCTCAGAACACTTCATCAAGGGACGAACCAAAGAAAGATCAAGGGTAATTTTGACTGTATATGATTTTTCTGGTTATTATTTTGTTTTGCAGTACTGAAGATTGAACCCAGGGCCTTTGCACTGATCTACAGCCCCAGCTTCCCTGTCTTAGTTTCTTTCTCATTGTTGGAACAAAATACCCAACACCCACAAATTAAAGTAGGAAAAGTTTATTTTAGGTCACAGTTTGTAGAGGTTTTAGTCCATCGTTGGCTGGCTCCAAGACGGGGCAGCATGGAAAGGTGCATAGCAGAAGAGAAATAGTCCATGGCAGGGTAGGCAGGAAGCAGTGAGCCTTCATTCCCCTTTTTATTCCATTCAGACTACAAGCCTATTGGTTGATGCCACCCACACCCGGGGGCGGGGGGAGGGGGGCTTCCCATTATCCACACCCAGAATATGCTAAAACAATCAGTGAGCTAATATAATTATCACACCCATGATCCAGTCACTCCCAAAAGCCCCACCCATTAACACATAAGGCTTTTGGGGAATATCTAGGTATAAACTATAACATACCCCCCTTTTTAGTTATTTTTGAGGCAGGTTCTCTCTAAGTTGAGAAGTTTCTCAGGCTGGGCTTGAACTTGCAAACCTCCCAGAGTTCTGGGATTACAGGCATGTACCACCACACCGGATCCATATGTAATTTTTTAAATAACGTTTTTGTGCCTGTGTGATATTGTGGATGGAACCCAGAGCCTCATGCATACTCTACCAGTTAGCCACACCCCAGCCTGATTTAGTATTAGGATTAATATTCAGACAAATATTAAGACAATATTAAATAATGCAAAGACATTATATTAAGACAAATCATGACTGAATGCATTTCTTGCCTCATGTGCTATCCTGACCCCGCTCCATGAGAGCTGGGTCCCAGAGACTCCCAGGTCCGGTCCATAGTCATCCATTACCTAGGGCCCATAACCCTTCCCTTCCTTGTTGCTCTCCTCTTCTCAGGTAACCCAGTATCTATTGGACCAGTCTTTTGTGATGGACGAAGAAAGCCTCTACGAGTCTTCTCTCCGAATAGAACCCAAACTCCCCACCTGAAGCTGCCAACCAGATCCAGCCGCTCATGTGGACACGTGCTATATGATAGTGTACATATTTGTTTGTTTCTCTGGATTTTCCTCTTCACTATGTGCTTCTCCAAGACTACAGATCTGTTCTCGTTCTTAGATTTCCTGTAGACCCGGAATATGAATTTCTGCACCGTCTCAGACTCTGCCCCCTGCAGTGCCTGTTTCTTTGAACAGCTGTCCTCTCAATCTGTCCTCCAGACCCACAGGGAGGCAGCACCCGTGCCGACATGAGTCTTCGGCTCCAGTCCTGCTTTGCCCTCCCTACCCAGTGCCCAGGTCGTGACTACCCTGGGCATCCTCCCAGCATGTTCCATGTAGCTGTTAGAATGGGTGGGTGGGGGGAGG
The DNA here is from genome assembly GCF_000247695.1 of Heterocephalus glaber. The sequence continues at coordinate 111,530 of NW_004624941.1, read as the reverse complement.
TGGGAGGGGGAAGCCATACCCTCGAGTCCAATCATTGACAGCTCTTCCTGCTGACAGCGATGCCAGTTTCCAAAGCAGCTTTTTCAGCCAAAATTGCAGGTCTCCCAGTAAGCTGCCTCCTGGTAAGCTGGCTGGAAGGGAGTCCTCTGCCGAGGCTGCCACCCCAGTACCACGTCGCTCCTTGCTGTACAATTCATGCCAGATCGCATGAAAAGCAGTCTCCATAGAGTGGACAGGTCCCAGAACTTCCCGAGGAAAATGGAGTCACAACACCAAGTCATGGCAACCTTTGCCAGCTGCTGCCCAGCACTCACTGGAAGTCAGAACAAAAACATGTCACTTTTCCTCCTCTTTGAGGCACCTGACAGTCACTACAAGCTTACATTGAGATGCTCTAAGTATGTACACCTTGTGATAATTAGTACCACACTGTAGAATTAGGAAATCAATAACCAAGTGTTTTTATTGCATATACTGTAGTCCTGTCTAAACGCCTTCTAGCAGGAATATAGTACTGTAGTGCTTATTCTGTGAATATTACCATGTATTTTTTACATTGTACAGTATAGAGAACACAGGTCCACTCAGAAGTGGCAGGCATGCTCCACTCCGACAGACAACTTTTGCTGTAAGCAATACCTAGTGGTATGAGAATTCTATTTCAAGTCCTAAAATATTTCAACTTACAGCTTGTTTGGAAAAAAGAAATTTCCACTTTTGTAAACATATGTTTCCTGATTACCTCTTGCTAATAAATCTATTCTATCTCAGGGTGAGCAGCGGGCTGTGAGTGGCTTCATTCCTTCACCCAGGTGATATCTGATGATCACCTGCTCCGTGGCAGCCCCTGGGCTGAGACCAGAGTTGGAGTGATGAGGATGCCGTCCCTGCTGTGGGGACCAATAGCCTGATAAGAAAGACTGTTCATTTTACCTGTTGCCCCAGAAACAAATCACTCCAGAACTTGATCACTTAAGCCATGTTGTTGCCTTTCCAGTGCTATGGGCTGCCAGGGCGTGGCTGGCAGCCCTTGCCTGGGGTCTCTCTTGGGGTTACAGTCACACAGCAGCTGGGCTCTGTTGCTGAAAACTCATCTGGACCAGGTGGCCAGCACAGTGCCCTCCCATGGCTGGAGGCTGGTGTGTTGTTGACAGAAATGTCCCCACATGGCCTCTCCCTGTGACTCTGGCTTGACAGTGTGGCAGTGGGGTCCCACTGAATGATCACCCCACAAGACCTGGGGAGAAGCTGTTCCACAACATTCTGAGTCAAACACATCAGCAAGGCAGCCCAGGGGAGGCTAGGGGAGGTAAGTTTGGCTCTTCTCAACAGGAAGAGACACAACTGTGTAGCCATTCATCTGTGACAAGAGAGACAGCATTTTTTGGTTTGGGTTTTGGTTTTGATTTTGAGGCAGGGCCTTACTATGTATCCCAGGCTGGCCTGGAAATCATGGCAATCCTCCTGCCTCAGGCTCCTAAATGCTGGGATTATAGGCTTGTGCCACCCCGCCACTCTGTCTGAAGATGGTATAGAAAGTGCCTTGGGCATAGCAAGGAAGAGAGGCCAATGTGATAGGATGATGGGGGGATTGGATTAAGCTCCATGGAGATGTGAGGGAGTTGTGGTGTGAAAAAGAGCGATTTGCCAGGCAGAAGAACTGGCATGTGTGAAGCCCAGAAGCCTAAAAGAATGTGCTTGTTCAGGAAATGCAAGTGTGAATGTCCAGGTGTGCAAGTCAAGCAGAGATGAAGGTAGAGTGGAAGAAACCAAGCCATAGGAAACCCAAAGCAAAGGGTTCCCAAAGAAGAGACCCCTCCAGGACCAGGACGAGCCCAGGCCAGGGAGATGCCACGAGCCACCACCAGAGCCTCCAGCATGACAGAAAAGATTGTCTCCAGGTAGCACGGGTCTTTGCTTTAGTAAAAATAGAAATTAAAATGAAAGCACAAATCTACAGGAAAAGCTTTAATTGGAAAGTTAGAGGGATGACAGCTTAGATAGCTGGAGGGGTGCTCTCCGATACAGGGGCTCAGACCAGCCCCCTGCAAAGGCTTCATAGCTCTTGAGTCCATGGCTTAGGGGTGGTCTCACTCCCAGGAAAAGACTGTCTCTGTGTGGTTCCATTCATGTGGACTCTGCCTTTCTCAGAGCCAGGTGATCACAGATTTGGAGCAGTACCTGGAGGCTTGGTGTCCCCAGTGTCCCTGTGAACCTCTTATCTTGGTGTCCTTAGCCTTGAAGGGTGCTGAGATCCTGTAAATTCAGGACCAACCAACCCATCTGGCCAGCTTCTACACACTTCCAGATGATCAACACACCCTATGCAGTGCCCAGAAGAGATCTGACTCAGGATTTATAGTAACAAAGAATACAAAATGAAGGTCAAGGTTTGTTCTTCATTTAGTCACCTCTTGGGCATCTGTAGGTTAAAGTGAAGAGCCATTCATAGCAAGAGTGGCTTTCAAGTCCCTGACCCTCCCAAGGAAACAAAAACCATGCTTTCAATGAGCGGCAAGTATGCCCTGGGATTCTGCCTGTCCTCCCCCTCCTGTGTCACAACTGCCTCAAGGTGACCAGAGGGACTCAGAACAAAAGGCCTGAGCGTTGCCCCCTGTGCAGGCAGCTGTGACGGGTGTCCGGGCTCAGATACTTCCCCGCTGTCCCCCCAAGGAGGACAGGCCCAGAACTCCAGCTCAGGCGCGGGCAAGGTGCAACCTGCTGCTGGAGCTTCCCTGGGCCATTTTCCCTGGGACCCACAGCCAAAAGGCTCCAGAACTTCTCTCCTGTCCTCCACGCAGCTTTCACTTTTTCCCTATTTGTGCGGGACTGGAGGAGGCAATAGAGTGGAGAGAAAAGGATCTCTCCAGAGAAAGCCTGCTGTTTACCTACCAGCCTCACCACTTACCTGCTCGATCAGCCTAGCCCGTCACTTAATTTCTCAGAGTGTCAGTTTCCACACTTGAAAAACAGGCATAAAAGTAGTATCTCAGCTTGGAGTAGAATTAAAGGAGCTAATACAAGCTGAGCAGGTCTAATCTGAAGCCCAAAATTCAAAATTCTGTTTGGCAGTATGACCCCACAAGTAGAAATTCCTGTACCTGACCTCATGAAACGGCTCACAGTCAAAACACAGGCACACTAGTCCTAGTGTATACAATTACCCTCAAGCAGTGTGATACGGTATACGTGAAAGATAAATGAGTTTTGTGTTTTGACTTGGCTCCCATCCTCAAGAAATTTCATTATACAGACAGATTTTCCAAAACTCGGGAAAAAAATCCAAAATTGGAAACACTTCTAGCCCAAACACTTTAAATAAGTACTCAGCACAGCATAAATAGATGGAGACAGGAGAGCAGGGTGTGTTTTGAGGTGCAAATGAAGTCCTGCAGGATGGAAAGCTACACCAGTCATCTGGGACCAGGGGCTGCTGGTCCAGGGCTGTGCTGAGCTGGCTGCTCCCTTCCCTCACCATCCTGGGTCCCAGGAAGGAAGGCAGAAAGCACATCCAGGCAGCCTGGGGGATCCTTGGGAGGAGCGTAAGAAGATGGAGGCCACCAGAGGGGAACTCAACATAGTTCATCTGATCTGTCAAAGGATAAGACCACAACAACCTAATTTAAAGATCCTAATTGGCTTTATTTTCAATTCTAGAATCAGACAGCCTTCATTCTGTACACAGACCAAGTATTCTACTGGGTTGAACAGAGGATTTTTTTTTTTTTGTACCAGGGATTGAACTCAGGACCTGCACTTTTGAGGCAGGCATGGTGCCACTGAGCTAAATCCCCAGCCCTAGAGGATGTTTTTTATAGACAGAGAAGAGCCGCAAAAGGCAGAAACAAAGAACAGAAAGCAGACTGGTCCTTTCAAAGTTCCTTTCCCTGTGAAGTGGGAAACAGGGAGACAGAACAATAGAAAAATACCTGACTGGTTAACATCAGGTTACCTTGTTTGCTTGAGGATTAAAACAGAACGAATTTAGCCAGATGTGGTGGCACATGCTTATAATCCCAGCATTTAGGAGGCTGAGACAGGAGGATTGTCTCAAGTTCAAGGCCAGCCTGGAATACATAGCAAGACCCTGTCTCAAAAAAAAAGAAAGAACATTATTATCATACCAAATGAAACCAGCCTGATGAGAAACTTGGCTATTATTTCTCATTTCTCCTGGTTTCTTGAAAGGTAAGATAAACAACTTAGTTTGGGTTTGGTGATGTGATACTTTAGCATGAGTGATTCCATTTTGATCTTTAGATTTTCCTGTTGGGGCTCAGGGGAAGGGCCTAGTGCAAAGCAATGGACTCCTGTTTTTATTATTGAACATTCATTATGGGAAAGCAGCCTTGTATAGCAAATAAAAACTTTAGAACAGTGATTATCAACGGGGAAATTGTGGGCCTCAGGGGACATCTGGAGACATTTTTTGGTGTCACATTTAGAGGATCCAGTAAGCAGAGATAAAGAATGCGGTTAAGCTTCCTTCCAGGCACAGGACAGTGGCCCACCACAAAGAATTACCTAGCCCAGAATGACAGGTGTGCCAAGGTTGAAAATCTCTGCTTCAGAGCCAGACTGCTCAGGTTCAAATCCCAGCCTCACCACTGCCTGTGACCTTAAGCAAGTTACAGAACCACTGTCTGACTCAGGTTCAAAATGGGAACAAGCATGATGCCTGCCTCACAGGTTGCTACAAGAACTGCATGAGCTGCACCAGGCAAGGTAATCGGCGTGTAGCAAGAGCCAAGTAGCCTTTAGCTGTTGTTTGCTCTTGAACCCTTTCTAAATGCTTACTTTGTAGTAGGCCCCACTACCAGCGCTCCCATCTCAGCAGTGAGCAAGCAGACCTGGTTCTCTGTCACAAGCCCTGCCTTCTCACGGAGGCATGGCCATAACAGAGATATCCAAGGCAGAGTGACGGGCACCATGGCAATGACCAGGCAGCATGATCACAAGGACAGGAGATCTTTTTCTTTCTTTTTTTTTTTTGTGGTACAAGGGAACAAACTCAGGACCTTGCACTTGTGAGGCAGGTGCGGTGCCACTGAGCTAAATCCCTGGCCATGAGGAGATCTTGACCCAAGCCTGGATTGCGATAACTTGGACCTTAAATGTCCCCAAAGACCCAGAAATTGGAGGCTTGGTTCCAGAGTGGACAATAGGGAAGGGATGGCACCTTTGAGAGTGGGCCTACTGGGAAGTCTTTAGGCCACTGGGGTACACATATTCTTGAAGAGGAAGAGAGACCCCACCTCCTTCCTCTGACTCTTTTTCATTTTCCCAACCATGAGGCAAGCAGCTCTCCTCACCATGGCTCCCGCCATGATGTTCCACTTCACCACAGGCCCAAAGCAGTGGAGCCAACCATGGACTGGGCCTCCAAACTGAGCCAAAATCAACCTTTCCTCTTCACAAGCTGAGGTTCTTAGGTGCTTGCTACAGTGATGGGAAGCTGACAGCCAAGCAGATGATGCAAAACCATGGTCCCCACTGTGAAAGATTATTGCCCTCTGAATTCAATGGCCAGGCTGAAACTTGGGGCAGGCTCTGGGCAATGATTTTTGCCAGGATGAAGCCAAAACTTAAGGGGCTACCAAAAATGTCAGTAACGGAGATAAATAACAACTTAATGCAACATGTTTAAAACCCAAAATTCACATAAAAATCCACAACGGATGCCAAACTTGTAAAATAAAGACAGCATCAGTGTTCCTGAGGTGTTCCTCTGGTCTAGCTAAGCCCCACTGTGGCTGACACTGGGCTTTTGGTGCTTTTGTCCAAGTTGTATAAAATGCCTCTTGTTAAAGAATGGAAAGAGTGGGCCAGGGATTTAAGATCAGTGGTCCTGAATTTGATCCCCAGTACAAAAAGAAAGAAAGAAAGAAAGAAAGAAAGAAAGAAAGAAAGAAAGAAAGAAAGAAAGAAAGAAAGAAAGAAAAGA
>NW_004624941.1:71160-105486 GCF_000247695.1 Heterocephalus glaber | reverse complement strand
GAAAGAAAGAAAGAAAGAAAGAAAGAAAGAAAGAAAGAAAGAAAGAAAGAAAGAAAGAAAGAAAGAAAGAGGGGGTGCAGAGAAAAGAAACTGCTCCACTCTGGGCTGTAGGCTAGTTCCTGGGAAAAGAGGCAGTGGGTCAATTGGTATTTGCGTTTTTTTGGTACTAGGGATCAAACTTGGATCCTTGCACTTGTGCAGCAGGCGGCGAAAACACTGAGCTAAATCCCCGGCCCCTGGTGTTTTCCTTTACTTGTGTGTGTGTCTGGCTCACTAGCTTTCTACCGACCTGCCCCACTCTGCCGTGTGAAGGAGCTGTTGAAGGTGCACACCCCTGGCCAAGTCTACACCTGGTCCACTGGTGTCCTCAAGTGTAAGTGGGTTTCAGGACTTCCAGCTTCTCGCCCCTGCCCTGTGTTTACTGGCCACAGTTTCTTTCCCAAGGTGGAACTCTGGAAGTCTTGTAGGTTGCTGGGCCAGGAATATACAAAGGAGCAATTGTTATCGTCCTAGGAAGACAAAGGTGCCACCCAGACCCACCCACCCACCCACCATGTGTTCATCGAGTTCCTGTGTGTCCACACCCAGGAAACAAGCATCCAGCCTGGCTCCTGACCTCCTTGGGTAAATGGTAGAAATCATACCATATAATTCACATACTCCTAGCTTCGCTCCCACCTCCCTCTGGATCCACACCCTTACAGCTGACTCCGGAGATATCATCTCAATGTGACTGTCTCCAGCTCTCCTGGACCAAACTGACTTTGTCATCTGTAATGCCATGGACAGCCCCTTCGCTCCAGCCTGGACAGCAGGACAAGAAAAAGAGAAAGCGAGTTTAGCAGTCTAAAGAATAAAGTGTGATCAGCGAGGATTCAGACCAGCTAATGGGATAAATCAAATTTTATATCTGAAAATGGTTAATTGAATATTATGTGCATTTCACCTCTTTTTTTTTTTTTTTGAGACAGGGTCTCACTATGAGGTCTAGCTGGCCTCAAACTTTCAGTCTTCCTGCCTTGGGCTCCTGAATCTTTTAAAACATGTCCTTGGGGCTAAGGGTACAGCCCAGTGCTAAAGTGCTTGCCTAACATGCACAAGACCCTGGTTTCCCAAACAAAAAACAGGTCCTTGAAGAAACAAAAACCCAGGGTTTCTGGTAGGAAGGAGCAGAGGCCCAGGTAAGGCAGAGGTTGAGGGGTAGGCTGAGTGAAGACCTGGGGAGAGGTAGAAGGTGCCTGGTGGGGCCCTGGCAGGAAGGTGGCCAGAAGAATACAACAGGGCTGTGGTGAAATCTTACAGACTCCTTCTGCCCCAGCCCCATCGGATCTTCCGGCAATCAAGTCCTTATCAGACCCATCACCTGGGAGGCATATGGTCGCTGTACAGCCACTCCCCATACTCAGGCCAAGTGACTCACAACCCAGAAATGATGAGGCCCATTCCTCAGGACCAGGGAGGGAAGCCGGAGGATTCTACCCACTCAGGGAAGATCCTCTCTGGCCACAGAGAACCCAACCTCTTGCCAGTCACACGTCTCTGAAGCTGCCCACACTGAGCAATCGTGCCACCCTGCTAGGCTGTGCAACACCTACAAGTAAAGCAGCCTAGGGGCCTGCATGGAGTCAATGCACACAGGTGTTTTTTCTGTGAGGACCAAAGTGTGGACTTCATCAAGCTGGGTCCTTGGCAGCTGCTTCTGGGAGATGAACAGACACCAGCTGACCTAAAGAAAGCCTTCTTGATGCTTGTTGGGGCTCTGTATGTATCCTTTCCTGGTCCTCACACGCTTATAAAATCTCAGCCTTTCATTCAGACAGCACAGTCCTCTCTCTGGCTCAACACTGCTTCCTTGTAGGACGAATAAATTCTTCACCTTTCTGTATTCGAAATTCCTGAAGGCCCGAGTACCAGGCTGTCATGTGCAGGTCCCAGAACCCCTTTCCCTGCCTCTGCTTCCTCCAAGCCTGTAGCCACACACAAGGCCCACCAGCCCAACTGGCCCTGCTGCAGAGCTTTCTCCAGCTGCTGCAGGCCTCCTCGGGATGAGAAGAGCATGGCCAAGCTTTGCCCTCAGTATCTGCACCCTTTGGGCCTCAGCCTTGCACCCCTGGCTCAGGAGGGCAGAGACACTGTGGTCCTGTGGCTCTGCTGCACCTGCACCAGGGCACAGGGTTTCTCCTCTGTTTCTCCTGGGTGAGATGGAGGAACCCAGGCTGATCTTCAAGACTGCTGGGCACTGGCCACTCTCCTAGACACCTCAGAGTGCAAATTTGCTAAAACTTGGCTAGCTCTGCAGGAAACTGCCCAACGTGGGCAGCACTAAAGACTGTGTAGTGCCCATTATTAATTCAGGAATTCAGGAAGTAGGGTTAACTTAGAACTTGGAATGGGGTGAGGAGGGTGCATCTGAGGAGGTGAGGAGGAAGGAGGAGGTCTGGAAGTGGAGCTGTGGGAGACCAGGAAGCAGGCTGCTGGCTGCAGGAGAGCAATGGTGCTGGGCATTACAAGCAGAACAGGAATGTATCGTAGAGGATCTTAGGTTCCAGACAAAGGAGGGTGGGCAGTGAGGACCTGGGAAGAATGAGACTGCAGGAGGCCCTGGAGAGGAAACCAGAGGTGCTCGTGTTCTGAGCCTCTGGACTCCCGTCTGCAAATTCCTCCTCCCCAGACACAATAGTGAGGCCATTTCAGGCACAAGTTGCACAGGGCCGTGTGCCTGCTCAGAAGCTGGTGCTCATGCAGGGCCAAGGTTGGGTAGGGTAAGAGGAGGGGAGCACACTGCTCAGGGCCAGTTTAAAGGGAGGACCAAAACACTCAAAAGAAATGAGACTTTAATGCACTGCTTTTTAAAAAATCAAAAATTAATGCCAGCAGGACATGGTGGCACACACCTGTCATCCCAATATGGAGGAGGATGAGACAGGAGGATCACTGCAAGTTCAAGGCCAGCCTGAGCTACATAGCGAGACCTCGTCTCAAAAAAAAAGCCAGGGATTTAGCTCAGTGGTTCTTCCCCCTGCCTCTCAAGCGGAAGGACCTGAGTTCAATCCCCAGCACCAAAAAAAAAAAAAAGAAAAGAAAAGAAAAAGAAAGCCACATAAGGTCTTAAAATTATTGTAATTTAGTCCATTGACACAACCCCCTGTATTCATTAGCTTTTTCACTCTACAAACTGTCTGATTACCCATCCATCTTTCCTTCACCCATCCATTCACTCTTCCACCCATCCATCTAATCTGCCCATCCATCTGATCATCCATTTAGTTGTTCGACCATAAAGCTATTTCTCCCTACTCATCCATCCCTCCTTCTGTCCATCCATCTATATATGTAACCCCAATCGACAACCACCATCCACCTATTTACCCAACCTGATATCCTCCTATTATACAAAACAGCATATAGGGCCAGGGATTTAGCTTAGTGGTTTCGCCGCCTGCTGCACAAGCGCAAGGACCCAAGTTCAATCCCCAGTACCAAAAAAAAAAACAAAAAACAGCATATAGACATGAGAAGCATTCACCACTTATCAACAGGCCTAAGTCTGTCTGTCTTTCTTTCTGCCTCAGTTTCTTCATCTGGGAAGCAAGTATGTGTGTTTACAAGAAGCTTCACAGGGCTCTGTGAGCATTAAATAACAAAATCTCCCACTTACAGGGTGGCACACAGCTATAACCCTAGCACCTGGGAGGCTGAAGCAATAGTGTTGTGAGTTTGAGGCCAGGCTGGGCAACTTAATGAAATGCTGTGTCAGAAAACATCCATGTAGACAGCAGCTGCAACACAGTGTTATTGGAATCAGAAACAGAGCTGGCCACAGGCCCAGCAGTCTTCTGTGAAGTGGCCTGAAAGACAGAGAAATTCACCAGGCATGATGGCACATGCTTATAGTCCCAGCACTCAGAAGACTGAGGTAGGAGGATTGCCCTGAGTTCGAGCCCAGCTGGGCTACATAGTGAGTTCAAGGCCAGCCTAAACTACATAGTGAGACCTTGCCTCAAAAAAAAAAAAGAGAAAGAGAGACAGAAATCCATGGCTAACAGATGAGAGAGGGTAGAGTTGGGGAAAGAAGAGAGAGCATGGAACATGAGACTTGTCCTAGGAAGGACAAATGGATGTAGGCAGTGGACAACCAGCTGGCAGGAGGCATCCTGCAGGCAGGCAGTTGGTGGCTACAGAATCCAAGCATGGCTGACTGGATGTTGGCCCCTCTTGAGGCCCCAGGGATCCAGGCCTGGAAGGGTGGAAAGGTCTCAGGGCTCAGGGCTCTTTCAGTTCTCTGCTGCCTTAGGGCAAACTGATAACTCAGTGGAACAAAAGTCTGGTTTCAGTTGGTCAGGGGTTTTTATCCTACCTATAATCAGTTGTGAATCTGGCCTTACTGCAGGACCTCACCCACACAATGGAGATAAAGAGTGAAGATTAACAAATGCAAGCATTTGGAGCAGGTTCAATATATCCCTGCACCTGGAGGCAAGTCCTGTGCTCAGCCTCTTGTCCTCCAGTGGACCAGGCCCTTACACCAGTCCAGATCTCTGTCACCAGAGCCACTGCCAGCTAGGCCTTTACCTCGAGCACAGGTCTCCTGCTGCTGCTAACCATTAACACAGATTTAGAGGCTTAGAACAACACACATCTATTCCACAGCAGTTCAGTGGATTGTGTAGACTGGGCTGCTTCCTCTGCTCAAAGCCTCACAGAGCAAAGTCAAAAGGCCAGCCAGAGTGCATGGCTTCCTCACAGGCAGGAGATTAGAGCATGGCAAGGAGGCTGGCCAATAGGGTGTGACTCACCAATCACAGAGAACAGGAAAGGAGGCTGGCCAATAGGGTGTGATCTGCCAATCAGGGAGAGCTGTCCGATCAAGGTTTCCTCTGACATCAAAAGAGGACTTTAGGGCCAGGGAATTAGCTCAGTGGTACATCCACCTGCCTCACAAGTACAAGGTCCCTGGTACCAAAAACAAAGAACAAAAAAAGACAGCGACTGGGGGTCCTTGTGGTCACTGTCCTCTTACTCCAGTGACCTGTCTTGCTTGCAGGGTGTATTTTCTCTCTTCTTCTTTTCACTTCTATTTCTTTTCTCTCTTTTCACTTCTTTCTTTCTTTTATCTTGACTACATAAAACTGCTATGTTCATTGGTTGTCTTCATCCAGTTGTCCTAGGGAAACAAGAACCTGGAACCATGCACAGCCCAGCATCCAGAACACTCAGCCTTTGGAGGTGCATCACTTCCAAGCTTACTCAGGTTGTTGGCAGGGTTCATTCAGTTTCATGCAGTTACAAGACTGTGGTCCCAGTGTCTTTGCAGTTGCTGCCTAGGGCTGTTCCCAGCTCTCAGAGGCTACCTGCTTGCCTTAGCTTGTGCCTCCTGCAAAGCCAGCTATGGTGGGAACAGACCTTATGACTCAGGATTCTGCCTCAGCCCTCCTCTTTCTCTGACCTCACTTTCTGCCCCCTCTCTTTGACTCCTCTCCTTTCCTCTTCTCCTTTTAAGGGCCCATGTGATTACACTGAGCCCAAAATAATCCTGTCTTAGTGTCAGTGGATTTGGACCTCAATTCCAGCACAGAGTCCCTTCACAGCTGTACACAGACTGTGCCTGAATAAGCTGGAGACAGCCACCTACAGATTTCACCACCAGCACGGGCCCTGCTCGAGGAGATGGCTGGCTGGAGCCAGATGGGCGGGTAGCCGAGAACAGAGCACAAGATGAGTGTCAGGTTTGGGGTGAGTCACAATTCCAGGGTCACATGAAGGTCCCTGCCACAGGCATTTATTTACCCATAACTTTGAGGACCAGGGAAAGCAGATCCATACTTCTTTTACAGATGGAAACACTAAGGCTCACTGAAGGCAAACCACTTGCTTAGGTCACACAGGGAATCTGTGGTAGGGGTAGGACCACACATTGATGCCAGCTGACCAGATCAGGGCCCTGCCCCCCGACACCTCAGCACCCAGCACCTTGGTCCTCCAACATGGCCCATGATGGAAGGTCACTGTGGACCCCACACAGGGCCAGCTCTGGGGCAAAGGTCTACCAGGTGTCCAGGTGGCCAAGACAGCAAGGGACACAGCATTCCCAGCCCCTCTGGTGGGCAGGACAGAAGGAAGATGGCTTCACCCTGAGGCCAATGATGGTCCCGACACTAACCCAGAGTCATTTCTGAGACTCCTGTCTCAAAGCACAGGGGAAAATCACACCCAGGAGGATGTCCAGAAAGACCTGCTTTACCTGGAAATACAGCTGCTCCTCACTTCTAGGGGGGCCACATCCCAACACACCTCTCACAAGGTGAAATATTATAAGTCAAGAATGCATTGAGCCAGGCCTGGTAGCTCATGCCTGTAATCCTAGTGCTTAGGAGGCTGAGCCAGGAGTATTCCCAGGAGTTGGAAGCCAGCCTGGGCTACCCAGTTCAAGGCCAGCCTGAACTACATAGTGAGACCTTGTCTCAAAAAACAAATCAAAATAAAAAGTGCATTGAATACACAGAACCCACTAAATTCCACAGCTCAGCCTAGCTTACCTTACACAGGCTCAAAACCCTGTGTTAGCCTGCAGCTGGGCAAAATCGTGGAAAGTAAAGCTTGTTCCATGAGGAGGTTCTGGCCACTGTGTGATCAAGGGATGCAGCCACTTGTGGAGGGATGGTGCTGCTGATCCAGACTATCTCCACCACCAGCCTGGGAAAGCATACAAATTCAGCTGGAATCGAGCTTCTACTGAGCTGGGATCTCTTCGCAGCCAGGAGAGAGCCCAGACTACTTGGACCACCAGGGCAGCACAGTGGGTGCTGCTGCCCAGTTAGAAGAGTGCAGAACCCCTAGGAAGCAGGAGGACGCGCCCATCAGTCCCGGCCAGTTTCCCTGTGTATAAACAGACTCAGGAGCTCTGTTCCCCATCCTGAACTTGAAAAACGAAGTTTGAAAACAGGTCCTGTTAATCTCAAGGTCAGACCTTCATCTCCGGGCTTCCCTCTTTCTTCAGGTTTACAAAATAAACAAGATGGCCCAGTAACTGCTCCTGGTGTGACTTCCTCCAAAAAGGACCAAAGCCTGCTGACAGGGAATGGTGGGGACACAAGGGCTGTCTCCTTCCTCTAGACCCAGGGGGACGCGGTCAACTAGGAGGCTGAGGGGGGCCGGGTGGGGGTGGGGGTCGGGGAGGTCGGTGTTAGGGTCCCCAGGGCACAGGGCGAGGCACCAGGGGCGCCCGAGAGTCCTCTCCATTCGGAGCAGAGCTGAGCTGTGCTGCGGGGGCGGGCGGGTGGAGGGAGGGGCCGCGTCGCAGTTGCCCCACCCCACCCCCCGCCCCGCCTCACCCCGGCCACCCGGGCCACCCCGGCTACCGCCCCCGGCAGAGGCAGAGCAGCCGCAATGAGGGCCACGCTGTCCCTGCTCTGCGCCACCTGGCTGCTGGTGTTCCCGGGCCTCCCCGCCGCTGAGCTGCAGCTGAGCACCTTAGGTACGGGGTGAGGGGACACGGTGACTGGGGACCGGGGATCCCGGGGCGGGGACGAGGGACCCAGGGCGGGGTGTTTCATGCCTGGCAGCGTGGCCCGCAGCTCTCTGTCTCCACTGGGGCAGCCGGTCACACAGGTGACTCGGATCAGCCCCTTCCAGAGCCACGGCCACCTCTTCTATGCCAAGCTGTGGGCCTGGGCAAGGGGTCCCCTAGTGCCCTACGGTGCTCTGTAGAGTGGGTGGGAGGGGCTGTGGTGCAGGCCACGACTCCTGTGCCACAGCAATCTGAGTCTGCCGGCTTGGTGGGAGGTGCGACCAGGCTCCCAAGTCAGGTTGCCTGTGGCTGCCCCCTCTTCCCCTGCTGTCCCCTCCTGCTCTGCTGCCTCCTGCCTGGCCCCCTGCTGCCCTGGCCTCAACCTTAGCCCTGCAAGACCGCAGGCACTGGGCACCCGGGACTGGAGAGGAGAAGCCCAGGACCAACCTGGGGGTGGTCAAAGGTCACAGAGGCTGGTTCTGACCTCATTCCTCCCCAGCTGCCAGCCTGGTGACCTTGGAGGCATTGGGGAAGCCCAGCAGTGCTTTGGTGAGGGCTAATGCAGAAAGCTGCCTGGACTCTCAGCCAGCTAGCAGCTGCTCTAGCTTTGTGGTTGCGCCACTTGGTCTCTGCCTCAGTCTCTGACTCTGCTGTTGTGGGGCAGCCGAAGCAGCCGTAGATTGTGTGTAAATGAGTGAGCCCTGCTGTGTGTGTATGAATAAACATTATTTATGGATACTGGTGCTACAAAATATTACTACTCTTCTCCCCCGCAACCAGTTAAAAATGTAAAAAGTCATTTAAGCTCCTGGGCAGGACAAGAGGAGGCGCGGGCTGTGGCTTCCTCAGCTCTGCTGTGGACCCTTCAAAAAACCATAATCAATTGGGGCAGAAGCATAATGAGTTCAAAGCCAGCCTGGGCTGTATAGCAAAACCCTGTGTCAAACACCAGAATGCCGTGGTAGGGCTGGAGTGGGTCTGTGAGAGTGAAGCATGTGACCCGAGGATCATTCTGGCCCTGCTCCCAGGTGCTGTGCTTTTCCTTCTGCTGAGAAGTAGCCCTGCCTGGGGTTTTCACAGTTGCCTGTTGCTTTGGAAACCTCAGAGCATAGATCCCAATCCTGACCTCCATCCCACTGTACACTTTGGTCCTGATTGAGGTCTGTCTTCTCAGAAGCTCGGCTGCAGGACTTGGAGTCCCCTGAAACCCCACCTGAGATATGCAAGAAGGGGGTTGAGCAATTTCTTCCCAGGAAAATGGTCAGAGCTCAGTCAGCTTCTAGAACAGATTGGGACCAGAGAGAAACCCGAGTGCTGTACAGCAGTGAGCTGAGCACAGTTTTCAGGGAATCAGTTTCCAGACCCTTTGCTTCCAGTATCTGTAGGTTTTTAGTGAAGCTCTTATTGAGATATCATAAAGTAAGTACTTTAATGAATTTTCACAATGAAAGCACATTTGTAGAACCAGCACCTCACTGAAGCAAAACATTTCCAGAAGTCTTGTGTCCCCACTGAGGATAACCACTATCTTGACTTCTGATGCCATAGCTAAAAAGTGTATTATGGGGATTGGACTGAAGTTTAATGGTAGAGAAATGTTTAAAATGCTGGAGGCCTGGGCTCCATCACTGGCACCAAACAAAAAAGATAGTTTTTCAGAATTAGTGTGGGATACCAAAACAGGAAGAATTTGAGTTCTTTTTTGTGCTAAGCCTTAGTTAGGTAACATCTTTGGAGTTTTAAATTTAGCCTAGTTTTCTAAAATGCAAATCAGCTCTAAATTGTAATACTGGGTTGGAAACTCAGGTTTTTCAGCGAGGTGCACAGATCTAATTTTTTTTTCTTTTTACAGAGAATTTTCACTTTAAGTCATGGATGATGCAGGTCAGTGCCCTACTTCTTCTTTCTGAGGTTTTTCATTTTGCAAAGTTTCCTGTTACACAACCACACTCTACCAGATTTGAGACAGTAAAGAGGGATTTTCCAGCCTTGACCTACCTTGGGTCTTTCCCAGCTTCAAATTGGCCAAACATGAGGAAAGATACAGTTAAATAAAACTCATTCCAAATGGTGGTCCCAAACAGATGGCTGCAACCTTGGAAGTCTTTCTATGTTTCACATTCAAAGCACCTTGCTTTGTGGCTGCAGAAACACCCTTTCAGGCATCTTTGGAAGGTGATCATTTTTCCCATGCAAGTGGCTTGGCCCCACCCTGGCTTCAGGGGACCTGCAAAAGGCAGGCTTCTTCACAAGACCTCCTTTTCGGGCAGCTGGCCATGGGACCTTGAGCACTGTGACACTAAGAAAACCTCCATCTCCTCCCAGAAAACAAAGGACTTTCTCTCCAGTGAGCTGCACCCTGTTTCCATGATCTGTTGCCCATGTGTTTTGTTTTAGCATCAAAAGGAATACAGCACAAAGGAGTACCACCACAGGCAGCAGATATTTGCCAGCAACTGGAGGAAGATCAATGCCCACAACAAGGGGAACCACACATTTAAAAGTACATGAGGACACAGTTCCTCCAGGCTGCCTGGGCAGAGGGGTGGGAGTAGCCTAGATCTGTAAAGAAGCTCAAAGCTTATGGGTATGGAGCAGAGGCCAGGACTCTGAGGTGTGCTTGGCTGACCTTGGATTGTGGGGTCCAGGGTTGTAAATGGAACAGTGCTGGGACCCCTTAGGGTGGCCGTGACATGGACAAGAGGCTCTAGAGAAGCCCCTGCCCCTTTCATGCCAGGCCCTACCTAGACCAGCTGCATCTGTCAGCATCAATATTGAAAACCCCCCTAGGCAACTCTGAAGCATAGGTAGGATTTTCCCTGGTATGTTGAATCAAATTACATTTTAAAAAAACATAATGGATTCTAGCGCCTGTCTCACAAGCCCAAGGTCCCAAGTTTGATCCCCTGTACAAAAAAAAAAAAAAAAAAAAATATATATATATATATATATATATATATAAAATGGAGCCAAGTTACAGGGGTTATAATAGAACACAGGTAAACACCAGGTTTTACTCACTAAATGTCTCTGTTTTTTCCCCTCTTCTCTTTTTCAGTGGCACTGAATCAATTTTCAGACATGAGCTTTGATGAAATAAAACGTAAATATCTTTGGTCAGAGCCCCAGGTAAGTGTAGTTTGTTGCAAACAGATCTGGATCTTTTCACTGAGACCTTTGGAATAACTTTGAAGGTGGTTCTGCTTCCAGCTAGAATCAGTCCTGTCCCCAGCCGCAGATGAGTGTCCCCATGTCTTCAGGGAAGGGAGAAGGCTATCTCACTGTTGCTTCAGTCTGACCCTGGGCCTTAGCATCTGAACCCCTGATGTAGGTTACCAGATAAAATAGATGCCTAGTCAAAGTTGAATTTCAGATAAACAACATAAGTTTTAGCATGCCTATATTGTAAATATTGCAACGATGTATTTACATTACCTGAAATTCAAATTTAATGAGGAGAACAGTACTTTTATTGGCTGAATCTGGCTACCCTTTTCTAAATCTTCCAGTCTGGGCTCTGAAGCATTTGCAACGTATAGACTGCGCAGAGATAGTTTTGGTACCTGTCTGTAGTCTTTCTTAGTCACTCTTGGTGGTTCCATGTCTTTTGGCCAACAAAACAGGGGAAGGGAGTTGTTTGAGTTTTTTTTTTCCCCTGAAAATAATATATTTGGTTATTCCAGAATTGCTCAGCCACCAAAAGTAACTACTTTCGGGGTACTGGTCCCTACCCAACCTCCGTGGACTGGCGGAAAAAAGGAAATTTTGTCTCAGCGGTGAAAAATCAGGTACGTGTGGCCATCTCTCACCTTTCCCCCAAAATAGCCACATTGTCAGACAATATGCCAGGCCAGAAATGCATAAGAGCCACAACAGCACTGCAGCTGTATCCCTTGAGCTGCTTTTCCCTCACTGACTCTCCAGCTCTCTTTTTCTGCAAGGCCAGGAACTCATTGCTTTGTAAGGCCCTCTGGAGCATGAAATGTGCCTCTTACTGGGCTAAAGTTTATTCCTTCCCCTGGCCACCACCACACACCCCCAGTTTTTTTCTCTGTGACTTCTAGTTCTCCCCTGCAGATCCACTCTCCTGCCTGTCAGAGGCTGGATGCCAGGACCCCATCCTAGTCCCTGTGCCTTTCCTTCCCCTGTCCTCATCCATTCCTCAGGCACCAGGCTGGAGCCACCCCTGGCCACCTGCTTCTCTTGGGTGGGTCCAGGTGGTCTGTGAGCTCAGTGAAACCTAGTGGTGCCCCCAGGCATGGGCCCGATGTAGTGGAGGTGGCCTCTCTGTGGGCAGATCATCCCCTACAGGGCAAAGCCAAGCAACACACACACACACACACACACACAAACACACGCATGCTTTCCCTCTAAGTGGCTATGCTGTGACACTTTTCAGAAAAATGCTGACCTCTCAATCGCAGGGATACAAGGTTAAGATTAAGTTTCCTTCCTGGACATACTTGGCTTGCCACAAAAACTTTCCATGGGAAACATTTTTTTCACTTTTTAAAAGTCACATGGTGCAGCTCCAAGTCCTGCCAGATTTCCTGTGTCCTGGAGCCTGCCCTGTGCCTGGGTGTTTGAACCAGCTCCCCACAGCAGAAAATTCAGGAGAAGGAAGGCACCTTCTAGTGAACTCCGATTGTAGAGCCTCTGAGAATCTCAGCACTGGGCCGGGGGGGGGGGGGGCAGGGGAGGTCTGGCAAGTGTCCCCAGTCCTCCCATTAATGAATCCCAGGCCACCAGACATGACTGAACAGGCATCGCTCTTGGAGG
This sequence comes from Heterocephalus glaber, assembly GCF_000247695.1. Next base: position 93,200 of record NW_004624941.1, on the reverse strand, counting down.
TGGAGGTGTGAGGTGTGTCACCTTTGTGCTGGGTGTGTGGTGTGTCTCACTTTACAGAGGGAGACTGTGAGAGTCTAGGATGAGCAGCAGGTGACAGGACCAACATCAGGTTCTGTTCCAAGTCCAGGCCCTGCTGTGCCTCCTTTGGCCAGCAGAGTTCTCCCCACTGTGGCTGAACTGCCTCTCTGAAGCTCTGCTCAGCTCTGTCCAGCTCTGCCCTCCCTACTGAGGAGAGAATTTGAGAGGAAGAGACAAAGGGAAGCTGCTGCAAAGGATCTTTCCAGGGAGACAAGCTGGGAGGACAAACGTGGGCCATGACATGGATGGGGGAGGAATGTTAAGAGGCATTTCATAAGTAGAATGTGGAAGACAGAACAAGCAAGGAGAAGAAAAGAGATAAAGATATGTGACATTACTGGACCCATTACTGCATAGCTGCTTTGTAGGGAACAGGGGAAGGGGACGTTACCAGGGGAAGGGGACATTACCAGAACCTCTGCAGTGAGTCCTGGTCTCCTTCGAGCCAGGACAGCACATGGCGAATTACAGGAAAGGTAGACAAATGAGAAGAAGCTGAGCTTTGGGTCTGATCAGTGCTGCTCTAGGGAGCAAAGACAAAAGCCCCCTAGCTTGCAGCACTTTTTATTCAGTACCTGGGGAAACAGATGTAACAAGTGAAATGCAGAGCTCAGTACTTTACATTGGGATAAACAAGGTGTAAAAAGACGGGGGGCAGTGGAAATCTAAGAACAAGGAGGAACTATGCAGATGAAGATTTGGTTTCTCTCTGGTGTCTCCCGAAGGTGTGGTCTTGTCCTGGAGCATTACAGCATCCGGGGATCACTGAGGTCTCAGTTGTGACCCGAGGCCAAAATGCAGTTATGTCTGGAATGTCCTAGCTGGCCTGTAGGCAAGAGAACTAGGCCTACTCAAATGATTTTTCCCTAGAATTATGTAGCGTTGCTCCCAACACTGCTTAACCTGAAACCTTCCCATCTACAGAGGAGAAAGCTGGCCCTGCCTGGGTCTACAAACTAGTGTGTGCAGAGCTACAACATGGACCAGGCAGGCTGGTGCTGTACCCGATGCCTGGCCCTGTGTTATCCTGGAGGCCAGGCAGCAATGACTGAGGCAGAAGATGGTGGGAGAGTTGAAGAGGTGGGACCCTAAGCCCAAGGTCAGGGATGTCTGGTGGGCTCGTCTGGAAGTAAGTCAGTTTTATGTCTGGGCTTGGATGAAAATCAGGGCTGAGGTTTGGGCTCCAGTCAGGATAGAATGAGATTGGTGGTGGAAAGATCAGAGAAGTTTCTAGAAACACCTTTGGTGACACCTTCTGCTAGAAAACTGAGTAGAAGAGGAGCCAGCAAAAGGTACAGAAGTAGGAAAGCCAGGAAGGAGACCACAGAGTGGAGTCAGGAGAGCCCAACCTTTGTAGAATGGTGGGATTGGCCAACAGGAGGCACTGTTGGGAGTCCCTGGCACTGGTCAGAATTGCTCCTCCAAGGCCTGGGTTGGAACACTGGTAACACAGACAGGGACACCTGCCTCTCAGAGTGGATAAAGCCACTGCAGAGACACCAGGGAGGGCCCTAGGGTAAGTGGAGAGGCCAGAATCAGGCCCCCTCATGGTGGCCAGTGGGTGACTTCCTCTCTGTGTGGCCTCTCTAGGGTGCCTGCGGCAGTTGCTGGACCTTCTCCACCACAGGGGCCCTGGAGTCAGCCGTGGCCATTGCCAGTGGGAAGATGCTGTCTCTGGTAAGAGGTCTCCCTCAGGGTGTTAGTGAATCATGCTGTTGGATTGGCTATCAGGTGTCCCACCCTTGTGGATGGTTGGCGTAGGAATCTCAGCCCATGCCTTTCCCTGAATGAGTTGAACCCAGGGCCTCACATGTGCCAGGCAAATGCTCTTCCACTGAGCTACATCCCCACCCAAGAATAAGGCTTTTTGAGAAATGGCCCCTCTTTTTTCTGGGCGGATCTGGTAGTCCTCAGGTTCCTCAGTTGGGCAGCTGGGGCCTTCACCAAGCAGGGGCTGAGGAAGTAGAGCCCACTGAGAGACAGCTCTCCAGAAGTTGTGCCCCATCCCAGGCTACCTGGGTTACCTTCCAGGAGGGAAGAGCCAGGACCCACAAGAGTGAGGGGCAAGAGGCTTGAGGAGCTGTGCCAGCCCCACCTCTGTAGGGAGAGGAGAAGGGGAGGGCTTGTGTCGAGGAGGGGTGGGCAGGGTCTCTGGACGGGCCTGTCCCCTCCTGGCACACACCAGGAGCCCCTGCGATCCTACCCCTGTGCCCACGCATGCCCTCGCACTGCCCCTGCAGCCTGCTGGCTGGTACTTCATAACACAAAGATGTCCCTGCTCTGGGGAGCTCATCATCTGGCCCTTTTGACACAGTGCCAATCGGGCCAGATGCAGGGAGGATGTGGCCATGGGCCCACCCACTGGGTCTGTGCTTCTTCCTGTAGGCCGAGCAGCAGCTGGTGGACTGTGCCCAAGACTTCAACAATCACGGCTGCCAAGGGTATGTCCCCACCCTGCCCCGGAGAGGCCAGAACCCCTTCTCTCCCTCCAATCACTATCACATTCATGACCCACTCCAGGCCTACGTAGAGCAAGGCAGTCTCCCTCTGTGGAGGGTCTCAACTAGAACGGAGCAGTTTAGACCTTGGCGCCCAGGCCTGTCTGGTCCTAAAGTCCACACCCTGTCCAGCACCTCACCAGCCAGCAGGGCCCCTAGGAGTGTGGCCAACAGCACTGAGAGTATGAGAAGCCCTTCAGGGCATGTCACCCTCCATAGCTGAAAGAACAAGGCTCATCCTTGGCCTTTGGACTCAGTCTCTGGTGCCAGCTGCCCCAGCTCACTGGCCCCAAGAGGGAGTTTTGCCAGTGTGGTGATGTGTGTGCATGTGGTGGCCCTCTCTTACAGTGGGGTGTTCGGGATTCCCTCCCATTTCTCCCCAGGTGCTATGCTCAGACATTTCTGTGGGTTTGGTCGGCTTCCCTGGCACATAATACACATAAAGCCAGCCCCTTGGCATCCCGGGCTCAGTTCCCCTCTAGCATCCTTGCCCCTTTCTGGTCCAGGCCCTGCTCTGAGCTCTTTCTCCTCTAGGGGAAGAAACAGCAAACAGTAGGGCCTTGCAGAGAGCTGTGCTGGCCACATGCTGGGGTTCGGGGGTGTCTGCTACTACAGACCCACCCCCTTCCCCTGCTCTCTTCCCACTTTGTGTCTATTTCCTCTGGGCAGCTTTATAACACCCATAGTGTAAGGTGGACCCTGTAGTCCAGCATGCCTCACTCCTGTGAACTCAGGCAGAACCCAGGCCCGATGCCAGGCATGTCATAGGTCAGGTGGTGACACTGCTGTAGAGAGAACATGGAAGGGACAATGGCATTGCTGAGCAGTGGGTGTTTGTACTCTGGGTGACATCATGACGCTGGAGAAGACACCTTGGCCACTAGAGCCTAACTTTAGCCCCGTGGACCTGGGCACTGAGTTCAGCTGCTTGAGCCTCAGGAAGTAGCATCAAGTCCACCTGGCGCAGGTTGAGGGGCCAGCCCTTCATGTTTGTGGAGCTCCTGTCCTGTGCAGGCCCCATCCTGTTGGCCCCCTGAGGGACTCACAGCAGGGTCTGGTCTCCAGGGTTCCGTCAAAGAGTGCATGGCTCACCCGGCAAATGGGGCAACACAGCTGGCCTCTCTGAGACCCACAAAACCTAGCAGGCCAGGCCAGAGCAAACTATTCAAGCTTTGCCCCTGGGACCCACCTCTGCCTGCCGGGCTGACCCAGGGGCTCATGTGTGCTCCCCCTTTTCATAGGGGTCTCCCCAGCCAGGCCTTCGAGTACATCCTGTACAACAAGGGCATCATGGGCGAAGACACCTACCCCTACGAGGGCAAGGTAATCTGTGAGCCTCCGCTACCTCCTCCCCTCTCCACTGCACCCAGGGCACCACAACACCTTTCCCCCACCGCCCTGTGCCTCATCCTGCTGGTATTCCAAAAGGTCTGCACTTCTTTTTTCTTGACCATGCTAGAGATTGAACCTAGGGCTTCATACGTGATAGGGAAAGTGTTCCACCATTGAGCAACACCATTTATTTTATTTTGAAACAGTGTCACTAAGTTGCCCCAGGCTGGCCTTGGATTTACGATCCTTCTATCTCAGCCTCTCAAGAAGCTAGGTTACAGGCGCATACTAGGCCTGCTAAAATTGTCTGTACTTCTCCACGAAGCCATTCCTTTGCCTCATCTGCCTGTTTGAGCCCCTCCCCCACCAGGGGCCTCTGTCAGCCTTGCTCCCTGGTTCCCTCTCTCCTCAGAACCCATCACCCAGCCTGCTGTTTCCTCCTGGCCCCCTCCTGTTGTGTAAGGGGCTGACACTGTGACGTCCTCTGCCCAACATCCACACTGCCCAAACCCACTGTCCTTCCCCCAATCCTGCAGCCCCTCCTGCATCCCCTCCCAGTGAGAGCAGCTCCACCCTCCTCAGAACCAGTTAGGCTCCACGGGTCCAGTCCGGAGCAGCCTGCTGGGCATCACAGAGCTTCTCACATGGCTCCCTTGGCTCCACTCAGCCTTTGGCCTCCGTCAGTGACAACGAGCTGGCCTTCCTTGGCCTTCCTTACCCTGCTCTTCCTCCCCCTGCCCATCTCCATCTCATCTCCCCTCATAGCGCTGTGCTCAGGCCCAGCCACGCACTGGTTCCCAAACACCAGACTGGCGTCCCTCTGGTCCTGTGACCTCTGCATCTGCTCCTGGTCAGGATTGCTCCTGGGCTGAGGGTCTGCCCTCCCCACCACCCAGGCTCTTGCTGCTCCATTTCTGTCAGTCTCCTCCCCGAGCTCCCACCCAGCATTGTGCATGCCAGGGCTGTCCCCTGCCCCAGACTCTGAGCTCCGTAAGAAAAGGGGGCCTCAGATTCTGGCTATAATGACCTGTTGCCAAGGCCAGGTGCACATTGCACATAGTTTCCACTTAATACATGCTATCAATGGCGTGGGGACTCAATTCTTGCCTTTGGCACGGAGTCCCTAACCTGTGTCCCATGCCCTTTGCTGCCCTGAACAGGACGGTCATTGCAGGTTCCAGCCCCAGAAGGCCATTGCGTTTGTCAAAGACATTGTGAACATCACGCTCGTGAGTCCTGGGTCCTTCTCTGGACTGGGGCAGGGGTATGTTCTGATGGGGAGACCCTAGCAGCAAGTTCCTGTGACTAAGGAGCCAGGCTTCCCACTGACTCATTGCCATGGTGGCAGCAGGGGAAGATGAGAGGAAATCATGCTGACAGGAGATGCTTGGCTCTGCACGCCCGATCTATGCACATCTTCATGTGTGTGGTCGTTTTCTCATCTGTAAAATGCAAGCCACAGACCCCACACTGGGAAGAGGCCATGAGCCTACACACTGCATGTGAGTATTGGTCAGGAAGAGCTGGGTCCTGCCGCAGTCACAGCCAACCCAGATCTGAAGAGCTCTCAACAAAGGCCACATCTCAGCCTGCAGCCTGCCCATGGCCTGGGCAAAACTGGCCATATTCTGTATTGTGGGCCTTGCTCTAGAGCCCAGGCTAGGGGAAAGAGTGGTGAATTCAAAAAAGAGGAGCTGCATAGTCACACCTCACCTCAGGCCTGTGGAGAATGCAGTTGTCCCTGCCTTTCAACAAGAGAGCAGGCTTGAGTGTGTCTGAGTGGCCCTCATGACTCCGGTGTGAGTGTGCAGTGGGGAGGAAGTGCGAGAACTCCTCCACAGGTGTGTGTACGTGTGATGTGGGCCAAGGAGAAAGGGAGGTGAGGAATGTTTGCCCAGGAACATCTACGCAGGTCACAAACATGCCGTCTCTGTAAACAGCACTGCCATTTAATTGCAGCCTGTGCCAGGCACTGGGCAGTAATAACAAGATTAAGTTTATAAGGTACTTACAGAAGTGAACCACGTACTTGACATGCAGTATCTTGCAAATCAAAATAACCCTAGGAAATGAGTGCAGTCATGACCTTCATTTTATAGGAGAAGAAACAGGCTCAGGGAGGTTAAGTAATGTGCCCAATGGCATGAAATTAGGATGTGGAGGATGGATTGGAACTGAGATCTTGTCATTCCAGAATCAGGACTCATTGCCTAACCATAGACAGCCCACACTAATAGCAAAAAGCCAGTTTCTCCAACAGTCACCAAGGCTGAGCATTCTGTGCCTGTGACCCACTGAGATATGAATAGCAGCTCCAGGTGTCCCCTTGCCAGGTCTCCAGGGGAGCCTCGCCAGGGCTGCTGGAGTCTGCAGGCAGCCTGGGTGGCCCCCCCCTCCTGACCTACCCTCCCTGGTCTTCATCCACTCAATCTGGCCCAGTGGTTCCTGACTAGAATGGTCCTACCCAACCAGAGCCTGGTCTGGGTGCAGCTGGACAAGGAGAGCCTTGAAGGTGGTTTTACCTGCTGCTTACCTGGCCTCTGCAGCTTCATTCCAAAGCTGCCGCCTCCCGAAAGCTGCCAGGACTCCCTCCCTACCCTGACAAGGGGCAGGTCGCATGCAAAAAGCACCCAGCCTCTGCCTGGCCTTCTCCCATTTCTCCCACCATCTGGGGCTTATCTGTTGTTGGATTTATACATTGCCTATTCTACCAACAAAGTTCCACAGATTGGTATTGTATGTGTAGGGAGTCCAGGGGGGCAGGAATAATAAGGTGTCACACCCCTCTCCCACCCTCAGAGCCCCTGGGCCAGGACAGGCTGTTGTATCCACTGTGGTAATGAATGAGTCCACCCTGCGGCCAGAGCAAGGGTGTGGAGAGGAGACAGGAGATGGCAGACCAATCCCCCCATGAAGGGAGAAAGAAAGGACTGTTAAACAAAATCCCACCCACAGGATCGGGCACCACAGAGAAGGTGTGGCCCACCTGGAAGTACACAGGACCCAGGGCCTGGTCTGGGCGGAGACAGCCCCTTGCAGTGCCCATGGGGGGTCTTGCTCAGTCCCAGTCATCGACACTGCTCTGGATCTCAGCCCTAGACCATGGGCCACAGGGCCTTATTTTGCAAGTGGGGTGGGAGGTGACAAAGGCCCTGTATGTCCATCTCACAGAATGATGAGGAGGCCATGGTGGAGGCAGTAGCCCTGTACAACCCTGTGAGCTTTGCCTATGAGGTGACCGAAGACTTCATGTCATACAAAAGAGGAATCTACTCCAGGTGAGCAGGTCCCAGGGGGCAGCAGTGGATGGGGAAGGCTGGGTGGCCCCAACACTGGCACCAGGGCCTTGGGGTCTGCCCACTCCTGGTCAGACCTTTCTGAGGTGCCTGCTGTGGTGGTCAGTCCCCATGTCCCTTGGTTTTTCCTCACATAATCCCGAGGATGGGTACCAGACTCCATCTTAGAACAGGAGAAGGTCAAGAAGACTCAAAGCCTCAGCCACACAGCTAATGCTGCTCAGTTAGGATTCATGTTCAGACCTCCAAAGATGGAAAGCAAGGAAGAGAAAACAGCTGCTCCCAAACACTGGATTCCTGTGCTGGAGGATTCACCAGCAGGTTCTCTAGGAAAAAAACAAAGCTATTAGGAGTCTTTAGTTCTGGTTTGTTTTTCTTTTGCAATGCTGGGGATCTGACTCAGTGCCTCCTGTATGTCACACCCAGCCTCCTCAGAATTCTTAATACAGGGTTTTTCTCAGCCAGACGTGGTAGTGAGCACCTATAATCTCAGCACTCAGGAGGCTGAGGTAGGAGGAATGCCATGAGTTCAAGGCCAGCCTGGGCTCAATAGGAAGACCCTGTCTCAAAAAACCAAAAAAGAAAAGCAAAGAAAGCCCAGGGCTTCTCGTAGCCACTGCCCCTTTGCTTCCCAGCATGTCTTTCACCCACTCCTTGTTTTCTAGCATCCCTGCAATGGCAGCACTCTCCAGGGCTTGTGCTCAGCTCTCTTCCTAGTTCTCAGATGCTTCGCAGATGGATGCCTGCCGAGAGCTTCCAAAGCCCACCAGGCCTCTGCCACCTCACCCTGGATGGCCCTGGAAACCTCAGTCCTGCGCCTCTCCCCCACCCCCACCCTCCCTTGCCATGTCCGTGTCCAGGTTAACAGGGTCACCTCCAGGCTGTTGCACAAGGGGAGCCAGAGCCCAGCGGGGGCCGCCTCTCTTCCCCGGCCCTGCCTCCTGGTTATGTGCTCACGCCTGCACTCTCCTCCAGCTGCCTCCTTCCTGCTTGTCCTGAACTTTCCCCCAGCACAGCGGGTAGCCAGAGCCCACTTCCAGACACACACCTCTGGCCACACTAATGTTCAAACCCTGGGGCCAGCCAGACTGGGGACCCTAGTGACCCGGCCCCCTCCTTTCCCCATGCTCTTCTGCATCAGACCCTTCTCTGTCTCCTCCAGTCCCACCCTGCAGCCTGCACCCCAACCACATGGAAGGGTCTGTGGTCTCTTAGTGTCCCCTGCCCCTCACCTCACTGGGTTGGGGCTCCCACACCCTCCCACTACCCAGCCCCCAGCCTGCTGCACAGAGGTGGCACTTTGCCCATCAGTTCACTGCCAAAAGAGCCTTCCCAAGGACAGGAGAGAGGTGCCCACTGAGCACCCCCTGGCACCTTGCCCATGCTAAGCCCAGGTTGGTGGAATCCACACGTGACCCCTGCATTGGGTCCTCCTGGCTTCCTGGGATTTCCTCCAGGAAGCTACTTGACTGCCCCCAATGAAGAGCCTGCACATTTGCCATAAATACAAGGTGACCTTTACGGAGAGCCCAGGAATTAGTCATATAGGGGGGAAAGATGTAACTCCCAATCCTGCTAGGTATCCAAAACATGAGCTTGTGTTCTCTAAAATCAAAAAATGAATTCTAGGAACAACAGAGGTTAAGAGTAGGAAAATTTATTGAGAGAAAAAAACCTTGTTGAGAGACAAAAGGGGGACTGGAAAGTGGGTTGCCCGCTCACCCAACTTCTCAAAGGCATTTTATGGGACAAAGCTATGAGGTGAGACAGGTTCAAGGTGGGACAAAACCATGGTCAACTAGTAAGATTACAAGTGCAGTCACTTAGATAATATTGATCCAATGAGAAATCACAAGGTGGACAAAACTATCAACAACCAATAAGGTTATGACAGTATAGTTGCTTAGGTAATACTGATTAAATGGGGATCCAATGGGGGAACAATTCATATAGCAAGCAGACAAGGAATGAGCAAGGATTTTCAGTGGTAAGGTGTGGGTCAGGGATCTTTCCTAGAAGATCTTGGTCCCCCACCCAGATGACTGATACCTATTTACAATATCAATCACTCCTATTTATCCTACAAGGGTGTGGTAGTTTCTTCTTTTACAATGGTGGCCTTCAGTGAATGTCTTGATTGTCCTCCATGTTGTCTCCTTGACTGTCCTCCATATTGGCTCCTCTTGGGCTGGCCCAGTCTAACTGCCTACAAGATATCTAATTAACTGGGGCTGGGGATTTAGCTCAGTGGTTCTGCAGCCTGCCTTGCAAGGACAAGGACCCGAGTTCGATTCCCGGTACCAAAAAAAAAAAAGATATCTAATTAACTTACCTATCTGCAATACTAGCACAGCGGTGTGGACTGCAGGTATGTAGCAGGAGGCGCCCCTCTGTGGGGAGGCTGGAGGCATTCAGCACCACAGTGACTTCCCACACCAGGACACACTGAAAGTACCAAGAACAAAAGTAACAGCTCTTTACCACTGATCTGCTCTACCCCCATGTGGACATGTGGCTCCAAAGCCCTCCATGGCTGTTTTCTTTCCATATTACCAATATTTTTTTTATCTTATTTCTAGTACTTCCTGTCATAAAACTCCAGATAAAGTGAACCACGCAGTACTGGCTGTTGGATACGGAGTAGACCATGGGGTACCCTACTGGATTGTGAAAAACTCCTGGGGCACACAGTGGGGAAACAATGGGTAAGCAGTTCAAGTCCCTTGCTGGGTTAGGGGCTGATGCCAGGGCCTGGAGGCCTGGGTAGGGGAGCAGCTGTTCCTCCATCTGATTATGGCTTCCGGGAGGAGCTGGTCAGGGGGAGCCTGATGATGCACCCTCCATCCTCTTCAGGACCCTAGGTCCTTCTAGGGAACAAGAGGCCAGTTGGCTCAGTAGGATCTATAGCCACTTCTGGGAAACAGCTCAGAACTCACAACGCTGCTGGAACTGAGCCAATCTGTGGTGGTTCTGCCTCTGAGAAATCAAAGCAATACATGTGTCCCTGACCATTAACAGCTCCTCCTTTGAGAACAAAAGGCTGAAATCAGGTGTGCATATATTCATGTGACTGTCTCCCTCTCAGACTCTGTGCCCTCACCTGAAAAAGGAGAGTGTCATTGTCACTAGGAACTCCTATTCATGATTAAATGGCTATGTTAGGGCTCAGCCAGGTATCAGAAGGAGACCTCAGACAATCCTGGAGAGAGTGGTATATGGATAGAATAAATGAGATGATTTGGCAACCAAGGAGGAGGAAGAATAAATTAAGTCAGGTAATTTCATGGTGATAAAATAAGCCCAATGGTACCATTATATGAATAAATTTAGAGGACCTAATCCCTGGAGTCAGGTCTTGGTGGGCAAGAGAACATTGCAGAATATTCTTGTGAGGACACCAACAGCCAAACTCTTCTCTGCTCAGGTACTTCCTCATCGAGCGTGGGAAGAACATGTGTGGCCTGGCTGCCTGTGCCTCCTACCCCATCCCTCAGGTGTGAGTCAGGGTGAGAGCAGCTGGCCTCGTGCCCTGGACAGGTGGGGATGTCATGTCCACCCAGAAGCCCCTTACTTGCCATCCTCACCCCTGTTCTGAGGAGTCCCTGCACCAGGTCTTCTGATGGATACCATCACCAACCGTTTGCCTTACCTGTGGTTTTCAATGGACTCAAGCCCACGTGGACGGAGAATATTCTTTCTCTCCAGAGGAGCCACTTCCATGTGTGCAGAGCTCCAGTGATCATATTTTCTATATCCTTTGTTCAATAAATGTTCGGGACCAGTCACAACTCAGACTAGAGGAGGCGTCGAGGGTTGGGTGCTGTGGGTGCTGGTTTCACTCTGCCAGATGGATGGAAAGGGTCTGACTGCCCCAGATGTGGGAGGGAGGAGGGGGTCATGGAGGAGAGGACACACCAGGGTCTGGTCAAACTAGGACAGTCCTGAAGCCCATGCCTCTCCAGGTGCCCTCCCCAGTCTCCACTTGTTACTTCTCTGCAGACTGCACCCTGCACCTCCCCTTCTTGTCCCTTCCTCACCAAGGCCTTTCTGGAATGTCCAGCACTGTTCGTCACCTCCACCACAGCCACACCTGCAGGATGTGTGCATGCAAAGCTGTCCTGCGGGTCAGACTGTCTTAATGACAAACTGTTATTTGGCCTCCTGGAGAGCTAAAAGCTTGAGAATATTTGAGAGAGGAGCATTCATGGAAAAGCTTATAAAACACAAGTGTGGTTTGTTAGGGAATTCTAATACCTTAAAACACCCCAACTACATGTGAAAACAAAATTATCTTAGTCGGGCATGATGCACCTATAATCCCAGCACTTGGGAGGTCAAGGCAGGACTATAAGACCTTGTCTCAAAAAACATGGGGCAGGCGTGGTGGCTTACACCTGTAATCCCAGCACTTGGGAGACAGAAGCAGGAGGATTGCTTCGAGTTCAAGGCTAGCCTGGGCTACGCAGCGAGTTCGGGGCCAACGAGATCCCTTCATAGATTTAACAGTAATTGGATGAAATTCTGTTCTGGAGTTTAAAAACTAACACGAAATGGAAACATATTGGAAGCATTCCCAAATCACACTGATCTAGGGATGATACAGTGGAAATAGATATAACTTCCACCCTGCTAGATGTCTGATGCGCCGAGTTCATGTTTTCTAAAACTGAAGAATGAATTCTAGGAACACAGGTTACCAGTAGGAAATATTTATTGAGGGACATACACCTCCTGCCTGAGGGACAGGAGGGTACCTGGAAAGTGGGCTGCCAAGGACTCCACTCACAGGGGAGGCTTTAAAAAGCAGAACCACGAGGTGGGTACCAGCTGGGACAAAACTAACAAATGGCACAGAGGGATGAGACCACCAGAGCAGGCTAGAGAAAGCAAAGAGGTACAGACTTTATTCACCTGCAAGGGGTGGACTGACAGCAAGCAAAGAGGCTGTCAGCTCCAAACAAAGGAAGGAAGCTTTACAGGGCACTGGAAGAGAGGTCCGGCATGTCTATCCCATTTAGGGGTCAGAGCAAATATTTGTGGTCAAATCCATGCAACAATCAAGGCAGAGGTATGGATATCTTCAGGTGACTTGGCATTAAAAAGATGGTATACTTTGTAGTTGTTATCTCTATGTTGGAAACATCCCGTCCTATATTCTGTGTTCTATCTGCTCTGAGATAGCACAGCTTTCGCGGTGGAGACAGTACCTGCATTGGGTGTTTTGCTTGTTTTTCTCGTCAAACTGTATCTTGGAATTAAAGAGCACACTCATTAACCACTTCACAACCAGGTCAAGCCTGACAAAAATATGACCAGCCAATAAGGTTACAAGTGTAGTTGCTTAGGTAATACTGACTCAAAGGGGAAGCAAGTCACATAGCAAGTGCACACGGAAAGAACAAAGACCCTTCCCAGACCCTTCCCGGTCCAGAGATCTTGGTCCTCCGCCCAAGGGAATTGATGCCTGTTTAGAGTATGAATCATTGTTCATCCCTTGGGGAAGTACATAAGTGGTAGGTGTCGTCATTTCATCTTTATCTTGAAGCCTGGCCTTCAACGAAAGTGCCTCCAGCCACAGTTGTAATCTGTTATCTTCACTGACTTCTTACAAGGCCTAGCCCTGTCTGACACCCTATAATATTTCTAACTAACTTAGTTGTCTATAATAACCCTGTCAGCAGCGTAAAAAGAGCCATCATGGGCAGATGGTGCTGCATGCCCCATGCTGATTACAGTGAGTCTAGGTGGCTTTTTTTCCCAAAAAAACGTTCTCAAGCTTTTACCTCTCCGGGAAGCCCAAATATAACACAGGTTTTGTCACTAAGACAATCTGACCTGCAGGACAAAGTGCAGAGGCACAAAGCTCTGGCTCCATCTTCAACGGCCCCACAGTTTAGGACTAATGAAGAGCTCAGAAAGTGGCTGGTTGTCATATGCAGTCAGGAAAAAAAGAAAAAAAAAACCTCAGAAGAAAAATATTTTAAACAACGTTGCAACAAAACTAGTACCCACAGCCGGGGATTTAGCTCAGTGGTTCCGCTGCCTGCCTTGCAAGCGGAAGGACCCGAGTTCCATCCCAGGTACCAAAACTAGTAGCCAGCAATTACCACCAAGGGGTGGGGGTAGGGATCTTATACGAAGAAAATTATTGAATTACAAAAAACTATACAGACAGACAAATTGAGAGGCAAACTGATACAGGGTAAGAGACGTAACTTCCAAATCTGCTAGATATCCAAAACGCCAAGTTAGTGTTCTCTAAAATCAAAGAATAAATTCTAGGAACAACAGGTTAAGCATAGGAAAAATGTAAGGGCCAGGGATAAATTGTAAAAGTAATAATAAAAATAAAGGAAAACTTAAGTAAGAAAAAATTTATTGAAAGATAGCTTCTGTCTAGGAGAGACAGAAGAGGGACCGGAAAATGGGCTGCCTGCCAACCCTGCTTCTCAAAGGTGTTTTTTTGTTGTTGTTGTTTTTGGTACTGGGGATCGAACTCCGAACTCCGGACCTCGCACTTGTGAGGCAGGTGGCGGAAGCACTGAGCTAAATCCCTGGGCCTCTCAAAGGTGTTTTATGGGACAAAGCCACGAGGTGAGGCTGGTTTAAGGTGGGACAAAACTACAGTCAACTAGTAAGATTACAAGTGCAGTTGCTTAGGTAATACTGATCCATTGAGAAATCGCAAGGTGGACAAAACTATGACCAACCAATAAGATTACAGTCGCTTAGGTAACACTGATTAGATGGGGATTGGGGCGGGGGGGGGGGATGCAAGTCACTTAGCAAGCATACAAGGATTTTCAGTCAGGGACCTTTCCTGGAAGGGGTGGGTGGGTAAGATCTTGGTCCCCCACCCAGGTGATTGACAGCTACTTAGAGTATCAAGCACTGCTATCCATCCTTAGGGGAAGCACTGGGGTGTGCTAGTTTCTCTTCCTTTACAATGCTGACCTTCAGTGAATGTGTCCGGATTGTCTTCCTTGTGGGCTCCTTGCAGGATGCCTCTGTCTAACTGCCTACAAGATAATTAACTTACCTATCTACAATAAAACCATATTCTTGAATGGGAGGATTAACATAAGTTAAGTCTTAACAGAAATAAAAATACAAGTTTGGTACATTTCCTAACAAAAATTTCAATAGCTTTTTCTCTGTGTGTGTGGTTTGTGTGTTTTCTCTTTACCCAAGGTAAAGGCCAAGTCACTAGGATTTTATAAAGGAGTAGTGAGAATGGATTTTTTCACATTAAAACAAAATATCAACCTTTAAAGCCATGTATAGTAATTAAAAACACAGGGTTAGGGCTGGGGGATAGCTCAGGGGCAAAACACTTGCCTAGCATTTAGAAGTTCAATAGCACCGAGTTCAATAGCAGGGCAAAAAAACAAAACAGAAAACAAGAATAGACAGAAACCACATAGTCTAAAAAATGACAATTCATGAGCAGTAGATTTATTTTTACTACTCGGTAAAAGGTGCCAGGAAACAGCTGTTTGGAATGAATTCAACCTAAATATTCACACACCACCTTCTGTATTAAGTAAAGCTTTTTATCTAAGTTTTAGATTTACAGAATAGACTGTGAAGATACAGCAGAGTTCCATTTACCCTACACCCACTTTTACCTACTACTGATACTTTACTTAACGCGATACACTTTTAATAATTAGTACACCAATATAAAAGATTATTATACTCCAATTGAGTTAGTCATTTGAAAGGTTCTGAATGAACTTTCAGAGAAATTTAAATTATCACACAAAAAATAAAAAGTCAATTTTCAAAATTGCCTTGCTGAGGGTATTTAAGAGTTTCAGGGCTGGGGATTTAGCTCAGTGGCTCTGCTGCCTACCTTGCAAGAGTCAAGACCCAAGTTCAATCCCCGGTACCAAAAAAAAAAAAAAAAGGAGTTTCAGCAGAGACAGTGGGCTGGGCCTTGGCCAGACCAGGGACTTCAGTTTCCCTCTGAAAATGCCCAGCCTGTCTGCAGCCCTCAACCCCAGGCTGTGATGATGGACCTCTTGTAAAAGGGACTACAAGAGTCAATTCCTGGGCTGGGGATTTAGCTCATTGGTTCTAGCGCCTACCTCGCAAGCACAACGTCCCAAGTTCGATCCCCGGTACCAAAAAAAAAAAAAAGAAAAAGAGTCAATTCCTGGGCCAGGGATTTAGCTCAGTGGTTTCGACGCTTGCTTGCTGCACAAGGGTAAGGACCCAAGTTCGATCACCACCACCACCACCAAAAAGAAAAACAGTCAATCCCTAGCTGGGTGTGGTGGTGCACACCTGCAATCCTAGCACTCAGGAGGCTGAGGAAAGAAGACTGCTGTGAGTTCAAGGCCAGCCAGGACTACATAGCAAGATTCTACCTCAAGCCCCCTCCCCAAATAAATAGCCAATTCTCTCCCTTTCATCCATTTACCAAACACTAAAGAATCAATTGTGTGCAAGTCCCCTCCAGTGTCAGGTACAGGGACAGGCAAGAGCGCTGTCTGCCTGTTACAAACAGGCAAAATGGCCTGGGCCTTGGGGTGGCAGACAAAGTGCCATCCATCTAGAAACAATAAGTCCCAAATGCACTTGAACCCCAAGGATCCAGAAGAGACCCTGGTACAGAGCAGGTGCCACCTACCTGGTCTTCATCACCCACCTCTTGACATCCGGATGACAAGCCCTGTGATGGCCTCTAAGGATGTGAGGGCCACCGGACGGACAGATCTTTGGCACCAAGGACCTCCCGGGGGGGAGGGGGTAAAGTTTAGGGGAAAAATGAAATTAAAGTCCAAATGTTAAAAACAAAACACATCTACAGACCAATGTCCCTTATTGTTATTTATGGTTTAGATCTAAAATGTCCCCCCCGCAAAAAAAGTCCCCAAAAAGTCTTAGGCTCAAAGGCATAATTTCTGGAAGGTGATAGGATTGTACACATGCTATACGCATCAATGGGTTAGTCTATTAATGAGTTCACAGTTGATGTGCTATTAGGAGGTGGGGCCAGGCTGGAGGAGCTGGGTCACGGGGGCTGCCTTTGGAGGGTTTATCTCTCTTTGTGCCTCTTCTTGTTCTCTCTGCTTCCTGCCTGACATGAGTTGAGCAGCTTTCCTCTGCCAGGCCCTTCCACCATGCCATTTCTGACTTTCAGCCAGCCGACCATGGACTAACCCTCTGAAACTAAAAGCCAAATCAAACTTCAAGTTGTAGATGTCAGGTATTTTGTCCCAACAATGAGAAAGCTGACTTATGTACTTCAGTAAACTAAATCTAGCAAAGTATAAAAAAGATTATACATAAGGATTAAGTGGAGTTTATCCTAGGAATAAAAGGTTGGTTTGACAGAGGAAAATCAATGTAACATATCAAATTAATATAATAAAGGATATCGCCACCTGCTGCGCAAGCACAAGGACCAGAGTTCAATCCCTGGTACCAAAACCAAACAAAACCAAACAAAAAAATATATATATATATAATAAAGGATAAAATGGCAAGATTATCTCAACAGATGAAAAGCAAGCACTTGAAAAAAAAATCTAATACCTGAGCTGGGGGAGTTAACTCACAGGTAAAGCTAGCATGCACAAGGGCTCCATACCCAGCACCGTGTGTGTGTGTGTGTGTGTGTGTGTGCGCGCGCGCGCGCACATGTGTGTGATCCAACACCCTCTCATAATTTAAGAAACCAAAAGCAACAAACTAGATAGAAGGAAACAGCATTAACCTGATAAAGGGTATCTATGAAAAACCCATATCTAACATACTTAGTAGTAAAAGGCTAAAAACTCTTCCTCTTAAAGCAGGAGCAAGACAAGGATATCTGCTCTCACCAACGCTATTCAACAGTGTACTTACAGGCAGCATTGCCAAGAAAAAGGAACACAGGGCATCCAGCAGAAGTAAAGCTGTCTCTATTTGCAGACACTGTGTGTGTAGAATAGCTAAAGAATGCACATATCCACTAAACCTGATAATGAGAAAATAAATTAGACTTCACTAAAATGTTAAGACTTGTGGAAGAAGGGAACAAGTCAACCCACAGAATGAGAGAAAATGTTTGCAAATCATTTATCTGATAAGAACCTAGTATCTGGAATGTACAAAGAACTCAACAAATGGGGAGGCAGATGTAGCTCAGTGTAATTGTTGCCTAGCATGACCAAGGCGCTGGATTCAATCCCAACTACAAAAAAGACAAAAGGAGGAGGAAAAGTTTAGTGCAGACACTGGGCATCTACTAGACAGATGAGGTCTCTGAAATCCCTCCCCAGTCTTGCCATTTGTATAGATCAATGCCTGAGCTGCAACATACTGTAGTAGCCAAAATTATGACTTATGAAACGTGGTTACATGCTATTACATATGTTGTAATCATACAAAAGGTCAGTATTTTCAGGAAAACCATGCAATAGCAGCCAACCCAGAAACTAGATTAGGATGATCTTGAACTTGCAAGGAAATGAATCTGAAACCTGACATTTAAAGGTGCTCCCTCCTGTAGTCTTCAGAGTATCTGCATTTCAGTGAGCATTTCCTTAAGCATCTTTAAAGCATATTTGTGTATATCTAATCAAAATCTTTTGTTACTGGAGATACAACCTAGGGCCTTCACACTTTAACATACATACATAGCCCAATTTTCTTTTTTGAGACAGGGTCTTAAGTCCCTCAATTGCTGAAACTTGCGATCCTCCTCCCTTAGCCGCCCAGTGCTGGGATTACAAGCACGAGCCTTTGCATCTGGCTGATTAACCAGTATCTTCATGGGGCACCCTGCTGCTCCACCTACCCCAATTTCTGGCAAGAACAGGTCTTTCAATGACAAAACAGCAAAACGTTTTGGTAAATTCCACCTATGGCTGGCCTCAAATTCTGTGATACCTCTCCAAATAGTTTGTCCCCTCATCACCTTATTGTCCCCTATTACCTTAAAACTCTAGGTCACATCCTTCCTTAGCTCTGCACACAGGAATGATAATCACATGGAGGATCAGTATTAAAGGGTCACTTGTCCTAAATTTACCTAGTCTACCTCATCCCTCTTCAAGACTGGGGACAAGAATAATTATTTCAATTTGCAGAACTACCAACTTTCACAATGTCCAGGTTCCAGACTCCCCTGGAGTGATGCCTGGAATCTCCAAACCCACAATCACCTCAGATTCCAGAAAAGCATAGCCTCAGACACCACCCCCAAAACCAGATCACCCCTCCCAAGCAAAAACAACCATCTTGCCCCTCAAGCAATAAGGATTCTTCTGGAGCTAGGAAATCATAACTGAGATCATGACCAGCCAGACCCTGGCCCCCTTTAGCTAACCCAGAGAAGCTGGCCTTGTCTTTTTGAGGGGCCAGTATGAACCTCATCATACTGAGCCCTCCAGTCACCTAAGTTTACCTTACAGTGGACCAAGTTACAAACAGCCTGACACATGAAAAACAGGTTACAACCAGAACATTTTTTTTTTTTTGGTACCAGGGATCTAACTCGGGTCCTTGAGCTTGCGGGGCAGGCGGCGGAACCACTGCGTTAAATCCCCAGCCCCAGAATTTTATGACCAAAGTCTTGAGTTATAACCTGAGTGCCAGCCACTTGTGCTTCCAGATGATCTCAAATACATTTAACCCTTAAAGAATTCTGGAAGGAACATTACATCCTTTCCTGTGTGGGGCTGAAAAATCCTGGGCCAATGTCTAAAGACAATGAGATCTTCCTGTATACAGAGGAGACTTTGAAGGCTGTGTAGAGGAGCCCGAGCATTCAATTGACCAACGTGAGTTACAACCAGCCCTTGGGAACAAATTCAGTTCCTAAGTCAAGGGTCTCCTGTACTTTCTAACCTCTGGTAATTTTCCATTGGCCTCAAGTACGGTGTTTTGGGGGAACCTCTCCGTTTTAGGGGACTTCCTCCTGCAGGATGTGCATCAGCAGCCATTCTCACCCTTGCAAGTGCCCCTGGTCTTATCGCACACCTCTCCTTGCAATACAGTAAGAAATGGTAGAAGGGTACATTCCATACATTGTCAGCAAGGCAGGATGGGGAAGTCTTCATTTTAATGGATAAATTCGGTCATGAGGAAAAGGCCTGAAAATCCTTAAGTGTCTTTGACCTATTACACCTGAGATTCTTTCCTCAGTCCTGCAAAGTTGCCAGCAATTTCCATTCTCAACTATAATTACTGTATCTTACAAACATTATCAACTAGTTTTGTCACATTTCCTATGTCCCTTCTACCTTTGAGCGTGTTCCTCAATACACCTTTCTCCTTGCTCTACTGAAAAGTATCATCCAGCTTACTGTCCTCTCTAGCTTTAACTTGTGCTTTCCTTAAAAGGGGGTACTTGTCATTTATTAAATAGGACCTAGAAGCCTGTATCAGCGGTGGGGAATTTATGGCACGGGTGCCACAGCCAGCTGTCAAACTGTTATCACTGAAAGCTCTAAAAGGTTCACCATATCTGGCCTATATCCTGTATCTCTCAATTTTCACTTATTTTTCCTTCTCAAGTTTTTTCTCACACAATTACATTATTTGCTAAATAGTTACAAGTTTCAGGAAATAACTACATCTGTTTGATCCATATCCCTAGGAACATAATCTTTTGAAGTGCTGATTTCTTGGCAAGACTCAGACTGTCACATGATCAGAAAGCAGCAGTAGGTGGGTGTGGTGCCCCATGCCTGTAATCCCAGCACTTTGGAGGCTGAGGGAGGATCCCGACTTGGGAGGCCAGTCTGGACTACACAGTGAGCCTCTACCCCACCCCCCAAAAAGATAAAAGCAGCACTAAACATGGGCTTGCATCCCTGGGATTCTGACCTCCCTAATACTGGCCCATTAAGACTTCACCAATTTTTGAGTAATGTTCTGTAACTGTGCCACCAACTTACACTGATCTTGGTTAAGTCCATTGTGTTCCTTTCTCATACTTTCAATAGTTTTCCCTTCAAATATTTTAAATCCACTTTTAAAGCCCATATCCCTACATTATCTAGATTGAAGACATACAAATCTTTGGAGGGTTAGGGTTCTGAAGCCCAAGTGGCTGTTACAGGAGATTTGTTCCGTGTCAAACTAAGGTACACATTTGCACAAATTAAAACTAAATGACACATAAGAGAATCTTGACTAAGTAAAATACAATACCATTGTGATAAAAAAACAACTCTACAGACTGGATATACCAAAAGACCCCCGCCATCTTAGATGTGTCAAACAAGCAAAATTTTTCTGGTATGCTAGGGATAAAATCCTACACGATAGGCAAAAGTTCTGCCACTAAGCTACACCATCCAGCTTCACATACAAAATACAATACTTAACCAAGTGAAACGAATGTTCAAGAGATGACTATAAAAAAAAATTAAATAAATAAATGAGATGAATATCACAAATTTGTGTAACAGTGATATTCAACTAAAACATTCCTTAGCAGCAACAATCTATAACTGTTTTTTACTTTCTTTTTTTGTATGGGGGATCAAACTCAGGACCTTGCAGTTGCGAGGCAGGCACGGTATCAATAAGCTAAATCCCTGGCTATAACTGTGTTTTTGAGACAGGGTCTCTATGTAGTTCAGGGTGGCCTTGAACTCATGGCAATCTTCCTGCCTCAGCCTCCTAAGTGCTGGGGTTACAAACATGTACCACCACAGCTGCCTCGGAACTATTAACAATAAGACCAAGGGGCCAGCGATTTAGCTCAGTGGTTTCGCCGCCTGCTGGGCAAGCACAAGGACCCGAGTTCAATCCCCAGTACCAAAAAAAAAAAAAGACCAAGTTGGTACTGCTGTAACAAAAGGGAAAGGGCAAATAAACAGAAGATAACTATTTTTTTTAATTTTAAAAAGACTGGAAAACCACCGGTACTTTGGCTAGAAACATCACAGCAAGTCCTACTGCTTATCTTTGAAGCTTCTCTCTACTGCTCTCCCTCAGCTCCCTTTCCTCCCTTGTACTGCTACAGCTCTGGCCATCTGAATTCATCATTCTCAAGCTTTGTATTGTAATTGTTAGCTCTACCTTTATCCAAACCACTTCAGAATCTGTAAAGGGGGGCCAGGGATTTAGCTCAGTGGTTCCGGCATCTGCCTTGCAAGCGCAAGGTCCTGAGTTCAATCCCTGGTTCCCCCACCACCAACCCCCAAAAAACCAGACAATCAGAATCTGTAAAGGGGAGGAATGTTTACAAATATTTGCTGTATATAGCTATTTATAGCCATTTCTAAAGTAAATACTTTAAATACAGAAAGCAACTTGTCACACAGGTAAAACTGCCCTTAATGTTCAAACTTATTAACAGTTTGGGGAAAGTAGAGACCATCATGTTAGCTAGGTACTCAAGACCGCAAACCTCTGAAGCTGCTGTGGGTTAGAGCTAGGTACCAAAGCTAAACTTCTCATTCCATAAAAAATCAGGGGCCAGGGATTTAGTTCAGTGGTGCCACTGCTTGCCTCACAAGCGCAAGGTCCTGAGTTCAATCCCCAGTATCAAAAAAAAAACAAAACCCACCAGAAAGTCAAACACCCATCTGAATATTCGGTGTCTAATAAAAGATACAACATACATACATAATTTTTGTAACATCCACACAAGCACACTGCTCTTTGAAATTTAAAGAAAAAATTTATTGAAGATCTGAAAAACAATTCCTAAAAGATTGACCTTTCCAGAAAACTGTAGCTACACAATGCATTGCGTCTATCATGTTAAAACGTGCATTAGACACAATTACAAAAACCATGAAACAATTCACCATTCTTCAACAATTTGAGCAAAGAGAAAATGCCTAAGGAACAACATGAATGACTTGCAAAGGATGGGCTCTTTAAG